>MDKI01236978.1:0-63684 GCA_005239505.1 Nicotiana paniculata | reverse complement strand
CAACAATAATAAATTGTGCACTGCCGAGGGGTCGACCGGCTCGAACCATAGATGCATCTATTTTCTCCGCTCACGAATCGATCATGCGACGCGGTCAACATAAAAAAATAATAAGTCTAGACTGCTCGCGAATCATACATGCGACTCAGGTGCTCATATGTACACACATTCACATAATACATCCTCATTTTTATCAAGAAGCGGGTCTTCTCAGGAAAGTGGTAAAAATCCTTTTTAAAAGAAACATGAAATATAGGTTTTGAAATCTTTGTTTTGAAACTCATTTGTACAGTTTAGTAATACTCCATGATACTACCCAGTCCAGGTACACGTATATTCACAGTGGAAACAAATTCTCTTTTTAGAAGGTTAACAATATGAACTCTAGTTTCCTTTTAAACATTCAATTACGTTTTCAGTCACATAGCAGTTTAATGTTACAGGCTGGGTTACAGGCACACACATAAAGCATGCTAGTGGGTCCTAGCCTACCGGGACATGGCATAATAGTAGCTACGCACGGACTCCCGTCACCTCGTGCGTACGTAGCCCCCCGAAGATAATAGCATATAGTGATTTAATTCACCTAGGGGGACGATTCCCTCTAACAAAGTTAGAAAGGAGACTTACCTCGCTCCGAAGTTCCAACACCGACTCCCAAGCCCTTCTGATGACTCCAATGGACGCACAACGCTCTGAAACTACATCATAATGGAAAAACAATGAAAATTCATCTTAATACTCACAACCAATTCAGATTATATACTTTCCCGACCCCGCTCGAAGAAATGACCAAAATGCCCTCGGGCCCACGTGCCCGAAAATCCGAAATTCTCGAAGATATATTATACCCATAGCTTTACTAACTCAAATATATAATTTACTCAAATATTCATGCTCAATTCTTGGCTAAAAATCCAAATTTACACTTTCTAGGTTTTTCTTCAAACAAAACCCCAATTTTCCCACAATTTCCCATATCAAACTCATGTAATGATCTTGTATTCCACTTGGACATGAGAAGGAATCACTTACCTCTTGATGCTTGGTGAAATCTCCCTTGAAAAGCTCTCCAAAATCGCCTAAACAATGAACAAATGAAGGCAATGAACCCAAAATTCTCTTTTAAAACATTCTGCCCAGGTCGATTTCCGCACCTGCGGTCCTTCCTCCGCACCTGCGATCCCGCATGTGCGACCAAATATCCCACACTTGCGATTTTCCTCAAATCGCACCTGGGCCCCACTGTCTGCACCTGCGGCTTCGCAGGTGCGTAAAATCCATCGCACTTGCGGTCCCCAACCAAGCCTGCCCACTCTCGCACCTGTGGCGCCCAAACCGCACCTGCGAATCTGCACCTGCGGTCAAAGCCTCGCATGTGCGGTTACACCAGATGACAGCAACTTCAGCCCTTTTCCAACTTCAACTTTGATCCGTTAACCACCCGGAATCCAGCCGAGGCCCCCGGGACCCCATCCAATTATACCAACCTGCCCCAAAACATAACACGAACTTGCTCGAGCCCTCAAATCACATCAAACAACGCCGAAATCATGAATCGCACTGAAATCCAATTCTTTAAGAACTTATAGTTTCAAACTTCTACATCCGACGCCGAAACCTATCAAATCACGTCCGATTGACCTCAAATTTTGCACACAAGTCGTATTCAACATTACAGACTTGCTCCAACTTCCGAAATCGCATTCCGACCTCGATATCAAAACTTCCACTTCCAGCTGGATTTCCCAAAAACCTTCAAATTTCTATCTTTAGCCAACTGACTCCAAAATGACCTACGAACATCCAAATTCACTTCTGATCGCGCTCCCAATTCCAGAATCACCATACACAGCTATTCCTAGACTCCGAATCCCAAACAGACATAAACCTCACTGATATGCACTTCAACCCCAAATTCATGAAATCTTTCTAAAATGCTAACTTCCATAATATACACTGAAACGCTTCCGGGTTATCCAAAACCCGACCCGTACATACACCCAAGTCCGAAATCATCATACGAACCTGATGGAACCTTCAAATCCTTATTCGGAGATCGTTTACTCAAAATTCTAATCTTAGTTGATTTCTCCAACTTAAGGCTTCTGAAATGAGAATTTTCTTTCCAAATCAATTCTAAACTTCCTGGAATTCAATTCTGACCACGCCCACGGGTCATAATACCTGAAATGGAGCTGCTCACGACTTCACCCATTGAACGACACGCTAGAATTCAAAACGACCGATCAGATCGTTACACGTAATGTAGGTTTTTGGACAGGGTTAGAAAGAAAGGATGGCATGAAGGCTCAAAATAATTTAAGATGAAAGGGTTCAAAATTACAACTTTTGAATCAGATCTTTTGGCCAACATTAAAACTTCTGCCCCAGTTTCTTGGTCTGGGGAATTCTTTTTTGATTGATTTTCTTTCTTTCTTTTTTTTTGGATTTTTGTTTCAATGAGAACGAACCTTAGAGTGAGGCTGCCTACATATCCTTAAAAGGAATCACGTCGAACGTAGTTCCAACATCTGACCTGACCTTTTTTCATCTTTCTTTCTTTTTCCCTTTTTTCTTCTTTTTTTCTTTTTTTTCTCTTTTTTTCTTTCTTTTTCTTCTTTTTCTCTTTTTTTCTTTCTTTTTCTTCTTTTTCTCTTTTTCTTTTCTTTTCCCAGTTTTCTAACTCTACTTTCTGATTCCAAAAGAGGGGTATGAAAAAAAAAATTATGGCTCAAAAGTGGTAACAAAAGATAAAAGTGTTTGGATAGCAGAATAAAATGCCTTCGTCATACCAAACTTTAAAAATGTAAAGTACAAGCATGCAATTGAAGATAAGCAAAGAAATCATATATAGCATCTATTGATGGCATCAACTCAAAAAGTGCCGACGGGCAATACCTTTGTTCCAATGAATAACTCTTGTCAGTCCGAAGCAGGCTTGACTCGACCCTATCTTGATGTGGAAGAATGCATTTCATCACTGACTGATCTACCACAAACTGCTTGAGATATATTCCCTTGTAGTATGCTCTCATCAACCTCTTGATTTCCCAGACTGACTGCCTCATTTTCACTCAATTCAAGCTTCAGGTTATCTCAAAACGTGTGAATCTTTACTTGTTTCCTCAGTTGCATCCTTTTATCATATTCAAAACTGTTTCATTGCTTCATGATTAAACTAACTCTCAAGACCAGGCTGAGAATTATGTGTGCATGTCATGTCACTAGAGTCAGCATGAAAATAACTATAAAAGGAACAGTGACCTAAACAAAACTAATTAGAACTAACAAAAAATAGGAGATTGCATTAGACAGACGGTGAAAAGGGTTTGAACAAAACAAGCAAAATAGACGTGGGTTACAACCCTGGAACAATCCTAGATAACACTAGACGAGTTACTACAATAAAACGAACTAGGCAAAATAAAAAGAAAAAGGGTTTGAGCCATATCCAGATTACACCCTGAAATAATCCGGACGACAGAAATGACAACAAAATGAACCACCAAAACTCCTTCTTAGCTAGCCAAGAAAGGAGTGTCTTCCAATCACAAAGCTCGATATCTTAGCCACTGAGTTCCACATCAAAATTGTTGGGACCTTCACCAACTTCAATCACATTGTCTTCACCAAGTGGATCGTTGACTCCTTTGACCAACCCTTCGTCATTGCAAACCATCCCAACAATTTGTGCGTTGTCATGTACCTGTAGAGGATTATGTGTGACACTTGCGGTAATACCGCCTTGGACCACAATTATTCCTTCTTGAATCATTCTTTCGATTTCCCTTTTCAAAGTACGACAATCTTCAACATTGTGCCCCTGAGCATTGGAATGGTATTCACACCTTTTATAAGGGTCAAAGCTTCTTGCACGTGGGTCCACATGATTTGGAGGAATAGGTGCAATCATGTCATAATGCTTTAATTTCTCAAACAAGCTTGCATATGACTCTCTTATTGGTGTAAAATTATCTTTTGACCTTTGTTCCCCTCTATTACCCTGGCTTGGATGTGGGTTATAGGGCGCTTGAAAATTTTTTGAAAGTTGGTGGAGATTTTGCGATGCTGGTGCTCGCCTTCTAGGGCGTCTTAGTGGTTGGACAGATGACTGGACATTGTATGGAGGATAATACTGAGGTGGATTATGTGGAGCTAGGGGATAGGCTTGGAGTTGGGGTCGGGGTGGAGACCCTGAGACAACCATGGCAACATCATCATGTTCCTTCTCATCCGGCAAGCTTCCTGTACCATTCTGGATCGCCTGTGTGGTCGTTTTTATAGCAGAGTAACTCATGATCCTGCTCGACTTGAGCCCCTCTTCCACCATTTCTCCCATCTTTACCATTGAAAGGCTTACCAATGGTAGAGATCAGATGTCCAAAGTAAGTAAGCTCTAGGGCTTAAAGAAAGTATTCAACCATCTCGGTGTCTTTCATCGGGGGATTGATTCGGGCAGCTTGCTCTCTCCATATGAGCCCATATTCTCTAAAGCTTTCATTAGGCCTCTTTTCCTCCTTGGTCAGAGATAGGAGATCCGGGACTATGTCTATATTGTACTGAAAGTGCCTGGCAAAAGCCTGAGCCATATCTTCCCATGTGTACCACCTGGTGGCGTCCTGGCAAGTGTACCATTCCAAAGCAGGCCCATTCAGACTCTGGCTGAAGTACGCCATTAATAATTCGTCTTTCCCCCCGGTGCCTCTCATTTTACTGCAGTAACCTCTCATATGAGCTACAGGATCCTCATGCCCATCATACAAGTCAAACTTGGGCATCTTGAACCCGGCAAACAGTTGAACATCAGGGAACAGACACAAATCCTTATAGGCTACGCTCACCTGGCTTCCTAACCCTCACATATTTCTCAATGACTGCTCCAAACTCTTTACCTTTCTAGATATCTCCTCCTGCATCGCATTCTTGGGTGGTTTCTCAATTTCAACATGAGGCTCAAAGTCATGAGTGTAGGAGTAACGATCTGGGACTTTGAAGGTGGGTTCCGGAGCATAGTATTGGGTATCTGGAGCTGGGAATGTGGACTCGCTAGAGGATTGGTGGAGGATAGCTTGTGGAGGGGGTAAAAAAATAGGAGCAGATATTGGAGAAGGGTAGGAGGTTTTTTTGGTTGGTGGGGCATGAAAATTCTGGGACGAAGTGTCGGGGTAGGAGTGATAAGGGGTGAAGCCTGGTGCGTGTGTTGGGGAAAGGTCAACGGTGTTGGTCATTTGGGCTTGGGATAGTGGTGGAATGGAAGCATGGCTTTCTGCATAGCTGGTAGGGAATGAAGGTGGAGGGTGTCCCCTAACCCAGGCCTGATACATTTCTGTCATCTGATGTTTTACCCTACGGAACTCCTCTTTCAGTTCCGATTCTGATTCAACAATTTCTCTCGGCGGGTCCACAGCTCCTATGTTTGTTTCTTTGGTAGTCATGACTGTCTGGCGCTTTGACCTAGTGTTGTAGGGATGACTTATCAGGATGCCAAAAACTAACCACCTTCCTGAAAACTGAATTAGTAATAGGAAAAAACGTAACAAAGCCATTGTGTTAGCGTTAGGGCATTTACAATAATAATATCACATTGCGTGCAATGCACCTAGCAACAATTAACGGTTCTAAAATGGCTTTGTGGGTCGTAAGGTCATATGGCATCATCCCGATTTTACTCTCCTTGCCCTTTCTTCTCTCCTTGATTTTCTCATTTCTTTCCCCTCTTTTCTTTTACTCATCACTAGTTTCTTTCTCTCACCCTCACGTCCCACAAATTCTTTTTTTTTCTTTTCATTTTTCATTTTTTTTAAAATTTTAAAACGATTTGATCGAACCCTGTGTAGTTTGCCTAAGTATCATGCTCCACATGAATCAGACCAAGCGTAGTTCTAGAAAAATAATAGAAAAAATAAACCAAAAACAAAAATCTTTTTGGATTTTCATTTATAATAAAAAAAATTTTGTTTTCACATACGAAATAGGAAATACGATAATACAAGACTTGACGAACTCAACTAAACTATGACAGACTTCGACACCACCTAAAAGACTCGATACTACTGTACAAGACTAGAAAATAAAAGACAACATGAATGACAAACTCAAAACATAAAAGTATCCTCAAGCAGCTCTAGAAGGCAACGACCCTGGCTAGAAAGGTCCTGGGTATCTGTAATGCTCGAGCTGTGGCACATGTATCCATACCTGAATGAGAAAAATAAGCCTAAATAGATCAGTGACTCAAGACACCTCCTATAGGACACATGCAAGGCTTGATTGGGCTATTTTTGCAAAATGACTTATGTAGTCAAGGATGGCTATTAATGCAAAACTCAACAAAAATGACCTAAAAGACATGATATCCCACTAAGGCTTATATGGCTTCAGACTCCCAATAATCATGGCTAAATTAATTTGCAGAAATGACCCATTTTGCAAAAACGACCGAAATGGCCAAAAGTGGCTAAAGATACAAACTCAAAAGGACGGGCCTTAAGGTAATATGACACCTAGTTGTGAATTCAAGATTCTGAGACATGGGCCAATGAACCACTTTGCGAAAATGAGCTATTTTGCAAGAATGGCTGACGTGGCCAAAAGTGGCTAGACATGCAAATTCATATGGATGGACCTTAAAACTGAGAGGACACATTGTTATGGACTTAGGGCTCTAAGACATTGGATAACAAGTCACTTTGAAAAAATAACCCTATTTTGCAAAAATAACCTATGTGGCTAAACATGCAAGATTTGGCTACGACCCCGCGAAGCCAAGAACCTAAGACTCTCTAAGAATACCGGACCTTATGTGGGCTGCCTACGTATCCCGCCCCGACAGACGAGAATCATTTTTGCGTAGTTCGGGAAGAGTGGATATGAAAGAATTTTTTTAAAAAAAAAAAAACAAAAATTTGGAAAAATCATTTTTTTTTTGTCCTTTTGAAAAATGATGAAACATGTGAAAAATGAATTTTCTTTTCCTCTCTTTTTTTGATTTTTGGAAAATGATGGGAAAGTGTAAAATCTTTTTGGATTTTTCATTTATTATTTTTTTTGGCTTTTCTTGAAAAAGTTGCGAAAGAAAATATAAACCGGTCCCTACTTGCTTCATTTTTCACCCTTCTTTCCCAAACATCAGTCCACCAAATGACCTTTCTACCCTCAAAGATGCAACATGTATCACATAGGATGATTTAATGTCCTTTTAGGCCATGGGCCCATTTTAACATAATTTGGATAGGCCTCCAACAAAGAAATATGGTACCTAAGACCGAGCCCTACTAAGTCACAATGATATGATGCAAATAAAAATGACCTAAAGGCTGACCTACGCTTGGGGTTCACTAACAAGGCAATACGGGAGAGCGTATGGTCGATGGTGGCTGCTCAAGCTTTCCACCCACTTCATACGTCCGACGGCTCCCCCTCCTAAAATAAGGGTGACTCGACAAAGAGTTCGTGTACGCGACGCGTACTACGAGACTTGTTGCAGAAAGAAGACACATGATTATGCAAATGATGACAGTTATAAAGCGGTAAACACATAAGGAAAAGCGATAAACAAATAACCAATAAAACATGAAATAAGTCAAACAAACTAAATAAACAAAGCAAATAAAGAAAACAAACACCTCAATCGAATGTCCTAAAAGCCAACAAGATCAAGTATCAGCTCGAACCTGTAAGTCCCCAGCGGAGTCGCCAGAGATGTCACACCCCTTTTTCCATCAAACTTTACTAAACCCTCTTAAGAATAATAAAAAGATTTTCGTAAAGCTCGAAAAGGGTTTTCAATTCTTGAAAGTGACAAAATTTGTATTTTAAAGGAATTTCAGAGTCGCCACCTGACATTTGTTTTCAGTGTGCCAGGTCACCGTTTCTTCTAAAAAATAAGTTTTCCTTTCAAAACACTTAAGACTCAAAACTAAGTCCGCACCAGAGATTCGGGTAAGGGGGTTCAGTTGACTCGGGGAGAAGGTGTTAGGAATTCCCCAAGTCCCGTAACTAGTACGGTTGCGTACATGATCAAGTCGGCTTTTTAGATATTCAAATTGACGTAAAAAATACGTAAAAGGAAAATAAACGCACAAGAGGCTCGAGGTAGTCCCTTCCTAATAAAAGGAAAAAGAAATAAAAATGAAAATACTAAGCTAACCTACATTATACTTCCTCCATAGCGATCGTTAAGGTCTCCAAATATTTACAAAGTTCTTCGGGGCATTCCCCGAATAATTAATATGTACAACTCTACGGGGCATTCCCCTGAATATAATCTAAAGGGAACGATCTTTCGCCTCGAATAAGATAAAAGAGAAAAACCTAAAAGTTTGCCTACCCGAGTGTGGTCGGCCTAAACGTGCTACTAGCGAATAATATTAATGAAATAAAACAATAAAATTTAATAGTAAATGTGTAGTACTCAAATCTCAATTTTGTTTCTTTTAAATTCCAATTCCACGTCCCAAATCCATTTCAATAATTTTGGCCAAGATTTATTTTCCAAAGCTTGTCAATCCACAGTCCATTAATCCAACTTAAACCAAATCCATGAATTAATTCATTTGTCATAAATTATGCTCTATTCACAGTATAATTAATTAAAATGAGCAATTTGACTGTCGAATGTATCACTCCAAAGAGAAGACAAAACACATCAACATATCCATATAAATCATAAATATACGCATCAAATTAAGAAGGATAAAGTAACAGAGAAAGAATTGGACCTCAAATTGATAATTTTCCGTTGAATTCAGATCATTGAACAAACCCCCAAACAGAAGTGAACAACGGACCGCGACAAAAAGTTGGCAACAAAAACCAACTAACTGAAATTTGACAAACTCAAACTCGACCACAACGAACCTCGAACCAGTAACCAAAATCAACAAACTTTCAAACCTCAAGCAATTACCATGATTTTTGGAACTAAAACCGAAATCAAAAATGAAGAAAACAGAAGCTCTTTTATGTCTATATATATATATATATATATATATATATTTCGTTTTTGTGTTCTTTTTTGTTTTGTTTTGTTTTTCTTTGTTTTCTATTACCTCTCCATTTTCTTGCTCTGTTTTGGGATTTTTTTTTCAGTTAAGGTTGCGGCGATGGAATTTGTGGAGGGGTGGGGCGACTGATTCTGTGATGGGAGGTGGGCGAGGCTCTAGAGTGGAGTGATTGGTGGCGGCTGCTTTCCGGCGGATTTTGGTGGCAGCCGGCATGGTCAAGGGAGGTGTCTAGCGGCTATTTTTTTTCTCTATAGTGTAAGGGTGTTGTGTGTTGTTCGGGTCTCATGGTCTAAGGTTTTTGGGTATATTAGTGTTAGGGTGTTGGTATGGGCTAAGGGGTTAATGGGTTGGTTTGAAATTGGTCCTTTAGTAGTTATTGGGCTCTAAAATTCAACAAAATTAGGACTAAGAAAAAGCTGAATACTTAATTCAATTCTAAAGTAATATAAAATATTTATTATAAAAACAATTCATAATTGAAAAAATAAAGTTGAAACTATTTTTGTTATTTTCAAAGATTATATTAAAATAAAAATACGTTCAAAGTAATATATCCTTCTAAAAATACTTAATACGAAAATTAAATATAGAAATATGGAACTGTTTTTGTAATTTTCTATTTGTGTGCTTAAAATAAAGTAAAAGAGTCAAAACTAGTAAAAATAGTGATATTAGGCCTAAATTAAATATTTAAACGTTAAAATGTATAATATCTCGGGGATGGTCAAAAATTACGTGTCTACATTCCCTAGCAGACCTTACAGGTACATGATTATTCTGAATTTGAGGTGTTGAGTGAGTTACATGGATTCCAAGGGTTAAGAGTGATTGAGGGATGATATTGTTGGAGTAGCTGCAGGTGAGGTTATATTAAAGGTGTCAACTGTATCTTTTAGTGGTCTAGACACATAATCAGTTGAATGTGTTTCAGGAGGTGGCACATCCACTGTAGGAGGGACATAGTTAAGCACTAAGGGAAAAGAAGAAGAGGAATCAGGTAGGATGGCAAAGGGGAAGATGTGTTCATGGAAAATCGCATCTCTAGAGATATGAATTTTTCTAGTGGCCAGTTTCAGAACTTCATATCCTTTAGTCTTATAAGGGTACCCACAAAGACATGAGTAGTGGTCCTAGGCTCAAATTTATCTCTATGAACTTTGGGTGTAGTGGGAAAGCACAAGCATCTAAAACTTCTCAAGTGGGAGTAGGTTGGTGCTTTGTTATGGAGGATCTCAATTGGACATTTATTCTTCAGGTAAATAGATGGAAGTCTGTTTATAATATGGGTTGCAGACAATACACATTCACCCCAGTATTGTAAAGGCAATTTGGACTGAAAAAGGAGTGCCCTGGCCATTTCCAAGAGGTACTTATGCTTCCTTTCTATGACTCAATTTTGTTGAAGGGTGTAGAGGCATGTTTTTTGATGAACTATCCCTTTGGACTGAAAGAATGATAAGGCTTCCATATTGACAAATTCTGAACCATTATCTTATCTGAGGTACTTGACATTGGATTTGAAGTAGGTTTCAACTAAGGATATGAAGCTTTTGATGACTTGTAAGGCATTGCTCTTACTGCTTAAGAGGTGGGTCCAAGTGGCCCTTCTATGATCGTCTACCAAGGTGAGGAAATATTTATAGTTATCATGAGTAGCAATGTGGTAGGTTCCCCATAGGTCCACATGAAGAATTTCAAAAATGGAAGTGGTAGTGCTAGGCCTGTGAGGGAATGCAAGTCTAGGTTGTCTAGCCATAGGACAAATGGAGCAGAGAAAAGGTTGTTTGGATGAGAACTGAACATGAATGGAGGATATCCCTCTCATTTTAACAAAGGGCACATGGCCTAATCTGTAATGCCTTATCTTGATTCTTATCAAAGAAGGAAGAATGTGAGGAAATGCATTGAGTTTTATTACTACTGGAATTATTTACAAATGACTATGGATTGCAAATTGGAACATTTACAGATGATTCAAGATGTTGATAATGCAATTTACATTACAAGACTTACACAAAATAGAACAGGAAACAGGTAAAGGAACTTGTGAAGTGGAGCATGAATTCTTCAGATAACTTGAATATAGGAGGTATAAGCCATCCTTGACCTTACCAATCTCCGTATGGCCTCTTCATTGAAGGGGCCTGCAGTAGACAAAGAAAATCAGAGAAAGCAACCAAACCTTTAAGTTGAGAAGCTAAAGAGTGAACTGAAATAAGATTGTACTTGAAGAATGGAACATAGAGAACTCTATGCAGAACAATATGTGGTGCTAATGTGACAGTTTCAATTTCTGTAACATTGACTGTATAGCCATTTGGCACTGTAATTAACATAGTATACACTAAGGTTTTAATGTGAGTAAGTAAGGATTTGTTAAAGGTCATATCGTTAGAGGCCCCAGAGTCTAGGATCCAAATGTCAGCTCTTGATTTAAAGCATTTACATGAGAGTAGGCCAAAATCAATAGAGAAAATAGAAACGGAACAGGCAAAAATACCTGCAAAGTTCACAGCTCCACCGGTCACATTGTTGTCTGAATTATCTCCTCCAGTGCTGGTCTGAAAGTGCTGAAGCAGAGTCACCAACTGCCCATACTGCTCTTTAGTGCATTAGAATTGCTACCTTGAGTTTGTATTTCTTCACCTTTCATACAAAATGCATTGACTGGAGTATTGTGTACATTAGCTGCAGTCCTTTTGCCTTTATTATACTTAGGATTATGATTAAAATCCTGCGGATAGCCATGGAGCTTGAAGCATTTGTCTTTGGTGTGACCAGCACGTTTGTAGTTATCACATAAGCGGCGAGGTCTAGTACTTGTGGAGGAATGGTTGTTTAGAGAATAATTGGTTATGAAATTGTTATGCATAGATGTTCTGTTGTTGAAATTATTGTGCGCGGGTACATTAACATTCAAATAATCAGAATCGAGCATGAGTTGATTATGTGGCTTCACTTCTCATTGATTTTCTTACTGAATGAGCAAAGAGAAGACATGTGCCATAGAAGGTAATGGATTCATCATGAGTATACTACATCGCACGGTGATGTACACTTTGTTTAGTCCTATGAGGAATTGGATGAGTCTTTTATCTTCTTCAGCTTTGTGCGTATTCTTCTTATCCCCATAAGTGCACTAACAACTACATTGTGACTTTCCATTTATCATTTTTAATTCCTCCCAAAGCTTCTTCATTTTCATATAATATCTGGTAACATTGAGGACTCCCTAAGCCAAATCATTGATTTCCTTTTGGATTTGATACACTTGGTGCCATTAGTCTGATCGTACCTATCTTCCAATTCCCTCCAAAGTTAAAAATCATTGCTAGCGTACTCGACACTATCACCAATTTCCTTGTATAGAGAATTCAGGATCCATGAGGTTACCATATCGTCGCACCTTTCCTATTGACGAAATTGCGGAGAATCTAGGTCTGGTCGTTTGTACTCACCAATGATGAATCCTATTTTATTTTTGACTGAAAGGTCTCTAAGGACGCTTCTTCTCCAGGATCTATATTCGACACTGTTGAACGGAGGTGTCACCAACATCGCACCAGGATTATCCGATGGGTGCATGTAAAATGGGTAGCTTAAATTGACTCCATCAGCGCCGGTGACGTGGGTTGAATCACTTGATTCAACTCCAGAATCATTGTTTGGATCAAGGATAGCCATGGGAAACAATATCGAGTTGTTGAAAATGAATCGAGAAGATGGGAATGTCGGATCGAGAAAATTGGGGCAAAAATGGAGATGGTGACTTCGGCTCTAGAATCCAAAACTTGAGAGAGAAATTGAAAAGAATAGCAAGTTGAATACATCGCTCCGATACCATGTAGAACTATGGAAGTAACAGAGGAACAAAGCTCGAGCTTGAGCTCCAATGGTGGAACCCTAGAAGGTTCTCGAAGAGGAACAGAGAAATAAGAGAGGAGGTTATGTGAAATGAATAGACTAAGTTGTATTAGCATCTCAATTGAGTATATATATAAATGTTACACGTGTGCACACTATTTATGACTAATACTAGCTGACTAAGGCTATTCTAACACAATTAACTAACTACTAACAAACAATACATATACACATAATAAATACACTATCTCAATACATATTCCCTTTGAAAACATCTCGAAATTCTATAAAAATTCATCGAATATTCACAAAGAGATCAACGACATAAAATATTAGCTTTCTCAAAGCCACCAAAGTGATCAACGGATGTTCTTCCTTTTCCTGGAGATCAAACACATCCTAAGGAAGTTCGCATCATCCTAAGTTCGAGAAATATGCTGGTTAAGACCTCGAATCACGGAGAATGATCTATAGAGAATAATCAAGGGAACAAACAAAATTATACTCGCATCACTTTATCAATAAAATTATATTTTTTTATATTTATATTGTGGTTATACTTTATTTTTGTATCATAACTAATTTGTTGCAAACAAATTGGCACCCCCAGTGGGACAATTCTGCCCTTCATCTCTTCATCCTGCAAATCGAAAACTACAAGTTTCAAAATTATTTGTTGCGATGATCGAGTACTTCAAGTCTCGTCTTTAAGTTTCGGCAAGCCTACACCCCGATAAACCTTGAAATAAGGGGCATTTGTAGACATCAAAATTTTAACGGATCATCCTCAGTCCTAAATTCAAGATACTACAAGACGACTCTTGACATTCTAGGAATCTATTAGGGTTGCTTGGAGGCTACTCAACTAAAACTCTAACTTTGGAACCTATTCTACCCCAACCCTAGGTCACTCCTGTAAAAAGGGGTTACATATTCCTTTAAAGAAGATCTCAAAAATGGAGATCATCTCAGCAATTCCATAAACTCTCGGAATATGCACAAAGAGATCAAATGTACGATCTCCGAAACTTCATAAAATCTTGAAATATTCATTAAGAGATCAAAGACATGTCAAATATGTCTTGCTCAAAGTTCTAGCAATATTCAAGATCCAAATGGAGTGTTGCTACATGCTTCTTGATCATCAACTACATCAAGGAGATGCATACCATCCTACGTTCGAGAAATACAACGCTAAGGCCCTCGAATTACGGACAACAAAGCGGAGGGAGAATCAAGGGATAATTAGAGTATAACCCGCAATGTTTATTAATAAAATTCTTTTTTTTCTTATAGTTGTTTGTGATTGCAGTTAATTTCTGCACATATTTGTTGCAAACAAAGTACTTTCATATTTTTAACTAAAGGCATCGAAAACGAGTCTTGGATATAAAATACTTTTGATTGAAAGTACTTTACCTTCCGAAATAAAATTTTCCAGCGCAAAATCCTGATTAATCAGGTCACCGAAATTCTCAAACTTAAGATAGACCATTTGAGTTAAAATATCTACTATGTTTCAAAAAGAATGACATATTTTTATAATTGGAAATAATTCAATTTTAAATTCTTTATTTTACTTATTTTACTCTTGATGAGAAGCTTTTATAACCACACAAATATTATGGCCTCACAAAGCTTACCCCATAAGCTTTTAAGAATATAAATTTTAAAAGTCTTCTTCTTTTTTTTCCTTAAAATTTTATATTTTGTCAAATTACTTCATCTAAATTGAAGCGAAGAGAGTATTTGTTTTTGGTTGGCCAGGAAAGCAGTCCGTTGGGAAAAAAAAGTAAACGAGTGACAAGGTGTAAAATTGTCCATATATTGGCCTTACATCCACTTGGATTGGACACGCAAATCAAGGTGCAGATAAGTGGGAGGAGTCTGCTTCAACTCACAATCGTGGGGCACCTATTTGCCCGCCAACCGTCCTACCCTCGGTCCCCATACCATCTTTCTCCGTATATTTTTCTTTTCCACTTTCTCCATAATTTTCTCCTCTTCTCGAAAGGTCTCTTTTTGAAATTCCGTCACGTATCCGCTAAAGCTAGATATATGCTTCATAACAAGTACTCGTATTCATGGTTCGGTTTAGGTCGATTTTTTAAAAAAAAAATTTAAATCAAGTAAGTCGGTTTTTCAATATTAGAACCAATCTAAAATAATTAAATCGATTTTTTATCGATTCGGTTTTGGTCAGTTTTTCGATTTTTTCAGTTATTTATCGATTTTTTTAAAATATGGGACATACACTACCAAATGCATATTCCGGCGACTACATTTTCAACATAACACTATCAAATCAATTACTCTTTGAGAAATTTATCATTTACCAGATATATTGATGATAATTGAACAAAATAGTGATGAATAATTTAAGTACTCAATTAAAAGTCGATTTATTTTTAGCATGAAATAAATATTTTTATATTTAGCGAAAGAAAATTACCAATCAAACTAGAATGTAAATGTAAATAATTAGATTATTAAATAGCAAAGAACTAGACTAAAAATATAAATGACTAATATATACCATAAAATTTTAGAAACTTTATATATATAATATATATATATATATATATATATATATATGTGTGTGTGTGTGTGTGTGTGTGTGTAATAATAAATTTAAATAGCTACTTTTATAGTTGGTTTAGTTCGGGTTTTTTCGGTTATTTTTTGATTGAAACCAAAACCAAACCAAATTTGATGAGTTTTTAAAATTCAAAATCAAAATCATACCAAACCTAAAATATATCGATTTTTTTGATCGATTTGATTCGATTTATGATTTGGTTCGATTTTTCGGATATTTATGAACACCCCTAAAAATCACATATTACCGCCACCTGAAGTCCCAGTTCCCCGTCCAAAAATAGATACTCCATAAAAAGTGCTACGTACTCTCCATTTCTTTTCCACTTATTTGCACAAACTTTATTTTTTCAAATTCGTAAAGGAATCATCAAGTTTAACAAGAGGATTACAAAAAATAAAAGCACAAAATTTGTTAGCTTCTTATGTTAACGTGAATTTAAGAATTTAAATATATTGAATTTTACTCCATTATTACAATATACTCTTTTTTTAATTTTGGCTCTATTATTGGACAAAAACCTTTGAGTGAAATCAAATCACGAATGGCCTATTAATTTAATAATTTTGGAATCGAATCACATAAGACCTATTAAATTAGAAAACATTCTCTATCAGAATTTTTCATCTAAAGACTTAAAATAATCTCTAATTAAAGTTGAAAATATATCATATCCATCCTACAAATGAGAGAAATGGAACGACCAAATGTTCCGAAACAGTTGAAATTGAAAATATTATTTTGGTCGAAAATAATTACCACAAAACAAATAGAATAATTGAATTAAGGAAAGCCGATATTCCCAGATATAATTCAAAAAAGAAAAGGAAAACGAATTGAGAAAACCAATGAAGCTGAACCGCATTACTTTACCGCTTCTCCCGGTCTCCCAGTATTAACTAGTAGTATTTGTATTACCAACTTCCACTCCACTAACACCATTTCTCAAGAACCGATCGGACTCCATTTTCCCTCTCAATTCACAAAGATCATGGGTATATATCAATTCTCTTAGTCAATTCTTTGTGTATGTTTCAGATGACGGGCAGTGACTAATTTCGGTTTTTTCCTATCTTCTCTCTACTTTTTTGCAGCCAAGATTAAGATTGGAATCAATGGTTTTGGAAGAATTGGGCGACTGGTTGCCAGAGTGGCACTTCAGAGAGATGATGTTGAGCTCGTTGCTGTTAATGACCCCTTCATCTCCGTTGAATACATGGTAGCTATATGACATTAATATTAGTAATATATACATGAATCAAGCTTAAACAGTATCACTGAATTTTGTTGCAGACATACATGTTTAAGTATGACAGTGTCCACGGCCAGTGGAAGAACCATGAGCTCAAGGTTAAGGATGATAAGACTCTTCTCTTTGGTGAAAAACCTGTTGCTGTATTTGGCATTAGGTAACTAATATCTAGCTTATCATTGACTGATTAACATTATGAAAACTGCATAACAATTCTCTTGGGTCAATTTGGATTCCTGATTGAACTTACTGTGAAGAAACCCAGAGGAGATTCCATGGGCTGAGGCTGGAGCAGAGTACATCGTGGAGTCAACAGGAGTCTTCACTGATAAAGACAAGGCTGCTGCCCACTTGAAGGTTTGTGAAACTAAAGAACGATATCTGTTCTTATTTTGCCTTCCCTGCCTCAAATAATAGAGGAAATTTTTCTAGTTAATATTGACTTTGGTTTGGCGCTCCAACATAGTATTAGTTTTTTTCCCACTGGCCCGTACACTTCGATCAGAGGCCGAGCTAGGATTTCGAGCTTATGGGTTCAAGATTCTAATCGCTAAAAGTTATTGGGTTCTAAATTAATAATTTATACATATTTAATGAATTTTATAAGATAAATGTAGAGTTCGAATTAAAGTTATTGGGTTCGGCCGAACCCGCTGCCAGCATTCTACCTCCGCCCCTGCACTTGATGCCTGAAATCATTTAGCGGATATGGTGGTATAGCTTTATTTGAACTATATGTGTATGTATACTCAAGTTCCTGATTGTTTATGTACCCAATTATGTGTGTATTGTGAGTATTCTATAAATGAATATCTCCCAATTGCGTGTGTATTGTGAATATACTGTGCTTATTGCTTTTATGCATTTGTTAGTGAAGGAATATTTTCGAGGCTTTACACTTGTGATGTTTCCTTTTCTTTTCCTGTCCAATTATATATTTGTGGAAACTGAAGAATCGAGTACACTGTCATCTTAAAAGCAACTCAAATCTAGAATATAACTCTGTTAATTTGCTCTATATGAATCAAGGTGTTAAAAATATGTCATGTATATTGGTAGAGTACGTTTATAATGGTTATTACCTGTTTGAGTAGTTTTTTTGCAAATTGATGCTAATGCTGTGATATTTGAGTGTTGCCAACTTGGATTGATATGGTTATCATACCTGTATGAGTGTTGTTGTCGATGATCATCAGGGTGGTGCTAAGAAAGTCATCATTTCTGCTCCTAGCAAGGATGCTCCTATGTTTGTTGTTGGCGTCAATGAGAAGGAATACAAGCCAGACCTCAACGTTGTTTCTAATGCTAGTTGTACCACTAACTGCCTCGCGCCTTTGGCAAAGGTTCCCTTTTTGTTCCTTGCTCTGTCCTTCATTTTAACAGTTGAACCCATTGGTGGTGATACAATACATATTTTCTCAAAATTTCTGACGTGACTTTGCAGGTTATTCACGACAGATTTGGAATTGTTGAGGGTCTTATGACCACTGTCCACTCCATGACTGGTAGGTATTTACTTGTAATTTTTAAATTTGATTTATGTAGCTTGTGCACTCATGTTGTTTCTATTTTTATTAAACAGCCACCCAGAAAACTGTTGATGGACCATCGGCCAAGGACTGGAGGGGTGGAAGGGCAGCATCCTTCAACATTATTCCTAGCAGTACTGGAGCTGCTAAGGCTGTTGGAAAAGTGCTACCATCATTGAATGGAAAGTTAACTGGAATGGCTTTCCGAGTTCCAACTGTTGATGTGTCTGTGGTTGATCTCACGGTGAGATTGGAGAAAGAAGCTACCTATGATGAAATCAAGGCTGCTATCAAGTAAGCTTGTCTACTCTCTACTACTTTACCAAAAAATACAAAAAGCTTGTGTACTTTATTCAATGGGCAAGTATACACTACAAGTCTCCTGCTGTGGATATATAGTGCTGCACGAAATGATAGGAAAGGCCTTATGTCCTGCCACTGTGAGCTGCTCATTATGCTAATTTGCTTTGGCATGTTATTAGGGAGGAGTCTGAAGGAAAATTGAAGGGAATTCTAGGTTACACTGAAGATGATGTGGTATCGACGGACTTTGTTGGGGACAACAGGTAGGATTGATTTGCAAGTGTTTGTTCTGTTTTATGTTTCCAAATGAAAAAGATGATAAATGTATTTTCCTCACTCATAACATGTGCCTATTGCTTTCTGACCTCACTTAAGTATTTCTTGTGTAAATCCCCTTTGTTGTAGTGACCCAGCTTGAGAGCCAAAGTGTTAATTTGACAGATTTGTAATTTAAATGAAAATAATCTGCAGATCAAGCATCTTTGATGCCAAGGCTGGAATCGCACTGAGCAAGAACTTTGTGAAGCTTGTTTCTTGGTACGACAACGAAATGGGCTACAGGTAAATATAAACTATAGAGTAGCTGCACTTTTGCATGATATCTTACTCTGGTAATGGTAAAGGATCAATCTGATCTTTCTGCTTCTGCTTCTGCCTATGTTTATTGCAAGAAGTATGTATATATAGCAGCACTTTATGGTTTGTGGTCTGCTGCTAATATTATTTTTACTACTGGGTTTGCATTGCAGCACACGAGTAGTTGACTTGATCAAGCACATGGCATCAGTGCAGTAAAATGGCTGTTCGAGCGTGGTGGTGTTTTTTGGTGACGATTGCTAAGCCTACTTAGTAGGAGGGAAAGACAGTTTAGAATAAACTAAAACGAGAAGCTGTTTTGCGAGTTTGAGGGGCTGTTTTGTGTCTTTTATTGGATTGTGGGTTTTCCCAAATTTTCAATTTTTCATTAGAGTCTGTGTGCACAACTCTGGATATTCTCTCCTCTTTTTTTGTTTTGCGGTCAGTGTAATAATAATAATATGTTGGACCCTCGCATATCTTTCTCACGCCCCCCTCCTTCCCTCCCAACAAAAAAACAGAAGAAGATAAAAAGGAAATCGTTAGGTTGTGGATCAGAGGGATGGTTCCGTAGGCACTGGGGTCAACTGTAAAGGGTTCAGTCAGGTGCCTTTCCGGGCTTTCAAGAGCCAACTAGAAAGTGGTATGATGGGGTCGACTGGTGCTCGATGATAGTGATGTAGAGAAAAGCAGTATATAACTAAGCGAAATTGTTGGTGGAATTGGTCCTGTCTTCACTTTATGGTAACGAGTTTGTTTGTCATTTCTTGTCTTCTGCTATCAGGCATTAGGAGGATTCTCACTTTACATAGACATATACAAGTTCTTTATATACTTCGAGTGTTTGAATGGTCTTTCCTTTGAAAGATTTTCTAAATAACTCTTGCATTTATAATTGTTGAAGGTTTTTGGACTGGGAAAACGGTGTACAGGAGTGAAAATAACAATAGGAAATAAATAAATAAAAGGACTTGGTATTGTCTGAAAATAAATTCAGAAATAAACTACTTCCTTCGTTTTAATTTAGATGAGGTAGTTTGACTCGGCACGAAATTTAAGGGAATTTTTTTTTTTTGAAACTTGTGGCCGTAAAAGCTTGTGGGGCGACTGAGGCCATCTTTGTTGATTTACTTCCTGTATTGGTGGAAAATAAATAATATGTGTGGAATTACATTTGGCTGACAGGGCATGATACGTGGAATAAAGAGAAGATGACAACTGGAATATTACAGTCAAAAGATGTATAAGTTACAATAGGTATGAGCAAATCACTCACGAGATGAAAAAACGCCTATGCTCGAGCCTAAAATAGTCAATGAAGAGACGCAGGCGGAATGTATCAAGAAAGGAAAAAGGGAAGATTCATCAACCTCTAATTAATGAGGAAGGAGAATCAAAATCGTTACAGAATCTTCGTGAACAATTACGATTACCAATTATAACGGCTCATTAATGTTATTAAAGCTCCTAATGATTCAACCATAAAGGGAAAGAAACGTTATATTTGTAAATCCCTATATAAGGGAAGAGAATTTCACTTGTAGAGACATGTTCTGATTTATATTGAAATACAATTATTTTTGTTGGCTTTCAATCAATCATTTCAATATATTTTTGTCAATTTTATTTCCTTTCAAGTAATTTATTGAGAAAGTAAAGAATTCCTTTGTTATCAGTAACTCGAGTTCTTCTAAAAATGGGCTTTGACTAAAAATCTTACTTTTTGGTTAAACAAATTGATTCTGTTACTGGGAATCTGATAATCTTTTTACTTTCCAAATCTTTCTTTCTCACAACTAAATCATGTCAACTGTCAACGACAACAACCAACAGGTGGGAGGAACTCCAGTTCCTTCACCCCAGGAATCTCAACGCAATTCTCGAGAAGGAACACCTGAAAGATCTGCATCCCACACAGATGAACAACACAGAGATGAGCAGACCATCGCGCAAGATGCTATAAAGCAATTGATCGCTGGACATGTGAACAATGCTCTCCAAGATTTTGTGAGGGGATTGCCAACTGTACCACCAACTCCTCCCTCAAATAATACTGCAACTATGGAAAATCAACGCTTGGGGCTTGCTAATTCAGGAAGCGGGGGAACTCCCAATGAGTCACGTGATGGGAGACCAGGTACACCAAATAATTCTGATTTACAAAATTTTCTACTAACTTTGCAGAAATAGGTGAAAGAACAAAACGGCCGCACTGAGCAAATACTCGGGTACCACCTGTAATTAAGGGAGTGGATATTGATAAATATTCACAACAACCTTGGAAACCAAGCGGAGCTCCACTGCCCATTCCTAAGAAGTTAAAAATACACGACATCCCAAAATATGATGGAACAACTGACCCACGAGATCACGTAACCGCATTCACCACAGGCGTGAAAGGAAATGATTTGACCAAACAAGAGATTGAGTCAGTTTTCGTCAAGAAATTTGGAGAAACACTCACGGAAGGGGCATTAACATGGTACTCTCTTTTACCTGAAAATTCTATTGATTCTTTTGCTGAGCTTGTAGATTTTTTTATAAAAGCACATTCAGAAGCTCAAAAATTCGAAAAAAGGATGGAGGATATCTTCAAAGTAAAACAAGGAGATGCTGAGTTACTCAGGGAATTTGTGGATAGATTCCAACATGAAAGAATGATGCTTCCGCGAATGCCTGATAATTTGGCAGCCATGGCGTTTGCAAGTATTCTTAATGAAAAAAGTTCAGAAGCCACAAGAAGACTCAAGGAAAGTTACGAGAATTCCATGCAACAACATGGAACGTTGTATATAACAGATACAACACCAAATTACGGATTGAAGAAGACATTGTTGCACAGTCAAGGGTTGATGAGAGAACATGTTCGAGGGGGTCAGAACCTGAAAATAGGTCCGATAAAAACAAGTACGATATGGAACCACAGGGAGAGACGCACTGTCCAAGCCAAAGAATGTATGATCTTACCATAGATTAAGGAACATAGATGCAGGGTCATCATCATCTAGGTCCATAAAAGAACGAGATGTACGTGATAGGGATACCAACACGAATGCAAGGATTGGAGATTATAGTTTCATTATCAGTACTTCTTAGTTGGTACTTGTTCTAAGGAGTATGGGAGATAAGGTGCGGTGACAAAAGGAAATGAGATCAAACCCAAGCATAAGAAATCCAGATTTTTGGTGCGAGTTTCATAACGACCATGGCCATAAAACAACAGATTGAAGATTGTTGAAAGGTGAAGTAGAACATTTGTTAAAGCAGGGGTACTTGACAGACCTGTTCAGCAAGAAAGGTAAACAGTCTTACATGAAAAATAGACAAGAACCTAAAAAACCTCCATCTTAAAAGAGAACAGTAAATGTGATAAGCGAGGGAGAAGAAGTCAACGGGGTGACGTACACAACGAAAAAGACGGCAAAATTCACAGTAACCCACGGGAAGCGAGTTCGTCAAGTTTTAGAGGAAGATAGCATAACATGTGATGATGCAGATGCGGATGGCTTGATGATTCCTCACAATAATGCACTGGTAATATCTTTACTTATACATGATACTAATGTAAAATAATTTTTGATTGATCCAGGTAGCTCCGTGAATATTATTCTGTTGCGAGTGGTGAACGAAATGCAAATTGGCGACAAGATGATACCAAAAGCACGTTCCTTATCTGGATTCTATAATTCAGTCGTTATTACGAAGAGGGAGATAGTGCTAACTACATTCGCGGAAGGATTCATCTAAGAAATGAAATTTCAAGTAATAGACACGGATATGGCCTATAATGTGATTCTTTGGAGGCTATGGATTCATGTCATGGATGTTGTGCCGTCTACGTTTCATCAAGTTATTAAGTTTACTTCAAAATGGGGAATTTAAAAAATTTGAGAAGATCAACAAATTTCTAAGAATATCACTTCAGTGGTGCAATCACACAAAGAAAACATTGATACATATGAGAATTTCGTGGAAGACATGGTAAATCAAATCTCATCTGAAAATGTATCAAAGCAAACAAATATGGATTCAAGACCGGATGTCATTCAAGAACCGGAGGAGAATGAAAACATCAAACAGCAATTGAAGAGCTCGAAGTTGTTGTGCTATTCGAACAAAGGCCAGACCGGAAAGTTTATATTGGAGCAAAGCTGAGCCCAGGAATGAGAGGAAAGTTAGTTGACTTTTTAAAAGCTAACGCAGATTGTTTTTCTTGGTCGCCTTCAGATATGATAGGTATACCTCCGGAGGTGATGACTCATAAATTGAATGAAGATCCATCATACGTACCTATCAAGCAAAAGAAGAGGAAGCAAGGCTCGTTCAAAAATCAAGTGATTCAGGATGAGGTACAAAAACTCTTAAAAATTTGTTCAATACGAGAGGTAAAATATCCTAATTGGGTTAGCTAATACTATGGTAGTTCCAAAAAAGAATGGCAAATGGCGAGTTTGCGTAGATTATACTGATCTAAATAAAACATGCTCAAAAGATTCATTCCCTTTACCGCATATAGATAAATTGATTGATTATACCGCATGTCATAAGTTGTTGAGTTTTTTAGATGCATATTCAGGTTATAATCAAATAAAGATGGATCCTTTAGATGAAGAAAAAACTTCATTTATTACGGACATGGGGACTTATTGTTACAAAGTCATGCCTTTTGGTTTGAAAAACGCCAGAGCCACATATCAAAGGCTGGTGACCAAGATGTTTCAAGAAAACCCGGGGAAGACTATGGAAGTATATATTGATGATATGTTAGTCAAATATGCACGAGCAAAAGATCATTTTCAATATCTTTCACCTTCGATATCCTCTGCAACTACAATATGAAATTAAACCCAGAAAAATGTGCCTTCGACATAGCTTCAGGTAAGTTTTTAGGTTTTCTTGTATCTAACAGAGGTATTGAAGTGAACCCTGCACAGATCAAAGCCATTGAAGAAATTCCCGATGTGCTCACGAGCAAAAAATAGGTACAAAGATTGACAGGGAGGATAGCGTCTTTGGGAAGATTTATATCCAAATCTTCATAGAAAAGTTTCAAATTCTTTTCAGTGCTAGAAAAACAAAATCAATTCGAGTGGACTGAAGAATACCAACAAGCCTAAAATATTTAAAGGCCTATTTGTCAAATCCTCCTTTGCTGGCTAAACCAAAAGATGGAGAGAGGTTGTTTGTTTATCTTGCAGTTTCAGAAATAGTTGTAAGTGCAGTTTTGGTATGGGAAGACAAAGGTAAACAATCTCCAATTTATTATGTTAGTAAATCTTTGTTGGATGCTGAGACTCGATATCCTCATTTAGAAAAACTTGATTTAGCATTAGTTAAGGCATCTATAAAGTTGAGACCTTATTTTCAATGCCATCATATCTCTGTAGTAACTGCTTATCCTCTAAGGAATATATTGCATAAACAAGAATTGTCAGGAAGATTAGCTAAATGGGCAATAGAACTCAGTGACTATGATATCATGTACCAACCTAGAGCTACAATAAAATCACAAGTTTTAGCAGACTTTGTAGCATATTTCAGCACCGAAATAGTTCCTGAAGTAGAAAAGGAACTACAAGTATTCACCGGATCTAATCCAGGTACATGGACTCTATTTACTAATGGCTCCTCAAATGTTAAAGGAGCAGGTTTAGGTATTATTTTAATTCCACCTTCGGGAGAAAGTATAAAACAAGAAATTAAATGATACCTCATTACTAACAATGAAGCAGAGTACAAATATGTAATTGCAGGGTTGGAACTGGCACGAGAACTTTCTATAGAGTAAATCGTAATTAAAAGTGATTCTCAGTTGGTAGTCAACCAGATGCAGGGGACTTACATAGCTAGAGAGGCACGAATGCTACAATATTTGAAAAGGGCATGAGAATTGATAAGACAATTCCAATCATGGAAAATTATGCAAATACCCAAGGAAGAAAATGCGAAAGCATATGCACTAGCTAATGTCGCATCAGTTACAGGAATAACAAATGCATAAAATGCTATCGTAATACGTTTATTTCATTCAACAATGGACCAGGATAAAAACGAGGTAAGTTTCAATAATCTAACTTGGGATTGGAGAAATGGATTTGTTAATTTTTTGCAGTATGGAATTGTACCTGAAGACAAAAAAGAGTCTCAGTTGCTTCGACGAAAAGATGCTCGTTACTTCTTAATTCGAGGAAATCTATATCGAAAAATGTTGGGGGGACCTTTAGCAAGATGCCTTGGACCTACTCAAATAGAATATGTGAAGAGAGAGGTACATGAGGGTCATTTTGGGAATCACGTATGAGGAAGATCTTTGGTAAGAACTCTAATTAGAGCATGATACTACTGGTCTAAAATGGAAGAAGATGCAGAAAATTTTGTAGTAAAGTATGATAGATGCCAACGATATGGCAATAACATACACAACCCATCAGAATGATTACATACATTTATTTTCCTATAGCCATCCATGAAGTGGGGAATGGATATCGTGGGTCCTTTGCCGCATGCTAAAGGAAAGGTACGATTTTTGTTAGTGTTAACAGATTAATTTTCCAAATGGGTAGAGGCAAGAGCTGTCAAACAGGTGCTAGAAAAGGAAGTCATGGATTTTATTTGGTGCAACATTATATGCCGATTAGGATTAACAAATAAATCGTATGTGATAATGGCCCACAGTTTATAGGCTCGAAAGTCACAGAATTTTTTCAAAGTTGGCAAATCAAACGAATAACTTCCTCACCTTATCATCCTGTGGTAAATGGACAAACAGAGCCAACAAACAAGATTATTATTAATAATTTGAAGAAAATATTAGAGGAATCAAAAGGTAATTGGCCCGAGGTGTTACCAGGAGTATTGTGGGCTTATCGAACAACATCAAAGACATGCACAGGAGAAACTCCATTTTCACTAGTTTATGGTGCAGAATCCTTAATCCCAGTCGAGATAGGTGATCGAAGCACGAGATTCACACAAGCAACTGAAGAATCAAATGGCGAAGAGATAAGAATGAATTTAGATTTACTCGAGCAAAAGAGAGAAGTGGCTCTAACACGAATGACAGCCCAGAAGCAAATTATTGAACGACACTACAACAGGAAGGCTCATCTCAGATACTTCAAGATTGGGGACTTTGTTCTTAAGAAGGTTTTTCAATCAACAAAAATAGCTAGAGCAGGAAAGTTAAATCCAAATTGGGAAGGTCCTTATAAATTTCGAGGTATCGCTGGGAAAGGTGCTTATGAGTTAGAAACCATGGAAGGCAAGGTGCTACCTTTGAATTGGAATGTTGTTCATTTGAAGAAATATTATTTCTAAGCAACGGAAATACCCATGGCCAGGTATCACTTAATTACGATTTTATTTTGTTATATTAAATTATACTAACAATTTTAGATGATAGGCAAAAATCTGGCCCACACCAAATGATGATATTAGACCTGAAAGACACGCAGGATACAAAATTATTCCTGGTCTGGGTTACAACCTTTCTGATGGAAATATTAAAGGGTTAAGCAGTCATTATCTAAAAATATACCTCCGAGTCCGGTATGTATTTTTCTTTATAGGAAATGGACCACATGGAAGGAATAATCAAGTGCTCGAGATTTCATACTTCAAATCTTGTTTTTGAGATGAGATATACTAACCTCTGATTCCTCATCTGATTCACCAATTTCTATGAGTGCTTGCTCATCTCCATCTTCATTATCTGATTCTTCATCTGAACTTTCTCCCCAAGCAGCAACCATAACTTTTGTTGATGTTGTGTTTTTCTTGGGATGAACCAGTTCCTTCTTCCGGTTCCTTCTTTCAGATCTTTCCCTTTTCCATTCAACTTCCCACTGAGGACAGTTCTTGATGTGATGATCAATTTTTCCACATTTGTAGCATCCCTCGTTGGTGGGTTTTTCTGGTTCCTTTGCCTTGTTGTAGTTTCCACCTCTTGAGATGCCTTTTTTCCTAATCAGACAGTTTATGAATTCCTTGGTGATCATAGCTATTTCATCTTCCTCCAGATCTGTTCCCTCAGTGATTCTTAGTGCCATACTTCTTTTCTTCTTGGGAGCATCCATCTTCATTGTCTGCCTTCTAAGTTCATAGGCAGTGAGATTTCCAATTAGCTCATCCAATCTGAGGGTTGCCATGTTCTTGGATTCCTGAATAGCAGTGATCTTACTCTCCCAAGAGACTGGCATAACCCTTGTCAAAATCTTTTCAACCTCGTCTTCTTCAAGGATAGTCCTTCCAAGAGATTTTAGTTCATTTTTCAGAGTATTGAACCTAGTGTACATCTCTTGGATGGTCGCTCCTTCCTTCATAGAGATATTCTCATATTGAGAATATAGTAATATACCTCTGGATCTTTTCACTTGTGCAGTTCCTCCATGAGCCACTTGCAAAGTGTTCCAAATTTCCTTGGCAGTGGTGCAACTTTGAATTCTACTGTACTCATCTGAACCAAGTCCACACACAAGCCACTTCTTGGCCTTGGCATTCTTTTCCTATTTTCTTAAGTCTTCAGTAGTGCAGTCAGCTCTTGTCTTTGGCACATCTACTCCTTCAGCAGTCTTCTTCATGGTGGCCAAAGGACCGTCAGTGACTATGTCCCATATTTCATAGTCTTCTCCAATTAAGTGATCCTTCATCATGTTCTTCCACCAGGAGTAGTACTGGCCATTGAAGAGTTGTGGCCTAGCAGTTGATTGTCCTTCCCAGTTCCCAGGTGGTTCACTCATCTTGATATTTTTCTAAGGTGTTAGCCTCTTCAAGGATAACCCGCTCTTATACCAATTGATGTTTATCTATGTCAATACCACACAAGGGGGGAGGGGGAGTGATTTATGTGGTGACCAATTTTTGCATGCAGTAGTTATAGAAGGACCAGGTTCTTCTATGTTTTCCAACTCCTACAGTTTACGGAATAATAAATGTGGAATTTAAAGAACACAACAATTTTACGTGAAAAATACCTAGCTCAAAAGGTGAAAAAACCACAACCTACTTCCCAATAGGATTTTCCCAAGCTCTTCACTAAATCAATGAGCCAAACATCATTTACAAAATAAACTCTTTTGTAAGCCTAAGAATTAAATCTAACCCTTTGTGGAAAACTAGCTTCTAGCTATTTGCAACAAACTTCAAGTTAACTATAACTTGAACACTCAGTACCTGTTACAATTGCTTCTAGATAAAGCTGAAAGATACAATTTGTAATCACCTACTACAAATAAACTAGACTAAAAGACAATAAATGGAAC
Organism: Nicotiana paniculata; assembly: GCA_005239505.1. Taxonomy (NCBI): domain Eukaryota; kingdom Viridiplantae; phylum Streptophyta; class Magnoliopsida; order Solanales; family Solanaceae; genus Nicotiana; species Nicotiana paniculata. The sequence continues at coordinate 35,293 of MDKI01236978.1, read as the reverse complement.
TGGTTCTTCTAACTGGTTCAAGTAGCTCCAGATTCACACTCTCCAATTTTGCTCGAACTGCTTGCAAAATTTCTTCACGAATTTTGCTCTCAATTCTTGATAAATTTCTGTTTTGAGCGTCCCTTTACAATAAGAACATTCTGCAATATATAGTAGTTAGAAGATAAGGAATTAACTAGAATCCTAATGCAACTCTTCCTTGGTTGAAGAGTTCTAGTCAAACTCAACTCCTCAAATCCTTCCTTATCTTAGATTTTGTTCTTATTGAGTAAGGATTCCTTCTCCTTATCATTTTACAATCTTTTCGATCAGTAGATATCTCTTATTTCCCAGATTTTGTTTATCTCCTGCATGTGAACCTCACGTGCCTTTAGCTCTACATGTGTCTATGTCTCCAGTGATGGACCTAGTTCATCTCTGAGTTCATTTGTCAATCTTCAAAACTATTCTCTTTCTTGGGCCAACAGACCGCAACAACAAAATTTTCACAAGGCAAAAACAAAGAAGAATTTATCATAAATCAGATATAAAATGGAAAGAAAAGGGATTTTTATATATAGAAGATATTTACAAAGACCACACAGGGTATTACACAAAAAACAAAGAAAAAACACAGAAGCAGAAAAAATCCTAAGTGCCTAGTTCACTTTGGGAGCCGCATCTTTGGAGGCTTCATTCTCAGCTCCTTCGCTCTCAGATCCATTAGCGGAGTCTTCATCATCGGAGAGTAAGGTTGCGGCCTCATCCTCTAAAACTTTTGCACTCTCGATATCAGTCGAGAGGTTGAAGCCACGAGCATGTACCTCCTCGAGAGTCTTTCTCCTAGATTGGAGCCTAGCATGATCGACAACACATGATAATTTACTTCAGCAGCAACGGAGATCTCCTGTGCCCTAATGTTAACAGCTTTTGCGTCGGCTCAGTAAGAGGCCACAAGCACCTCCGCCTCAAATTTGGCCCTTGCAAGCTCAACAACCAACTTAGCCTCGAGCTCTTCAATTTTTTGGGCTCGGGACAAGCTTTCCTCCTTCACACTTTAGAGTTGACACTTGACCTAAGTCAGTTGGGCTCGAACCGCGTCTTTCTCCAAGGTGAGACGATCCATGTTCTACTTTCCACCCTAGAGTCTGTGCCTCTGTCATCTTGGCCTCCTCACGAAGCTGCTCGACCAATTCGCCCTTCTGCTGGGCTGCAAAGTCAAAGTGTTAAATCACCAATGTCAAGTTAATACATAACAAACTCCCAAAAGGTTACATTACCCGTTTGATAAGCTCGATTTGTTCCAGATGAGACCTTGTCAGTTTGGCTCGGAGGCTCCTAATCTCCTATTCTTTTTGTACATAAAGGAGTTTGAGGCCGTCTCTCTCTTCTACGAGCTTCTTGAGTTCGGCCTCACATCGGGTCAGGTCAGCCCGGTATTTGGAAGACGCTTCTCGATGGAACGCCATGGCCTGTACACAAAAGGAGAAAATCTGATTTAGAGAAATGACAATAAAACACAAGCATAATAACGGGGGCTAAAACTTGTTTCAGAAGCCGCTGAGCCTCGTCAAAAATGAGTGATGCATCCAGGCCGGGGCCATCATCGACCCTTGTGAAGCATCCGTGGAATATATCATTCCCTTCATTGGTCGTCCTCACATTGGGAGTTTCCATAGCCCGAGCATCTTGAAATTGTCCTTCAGAGAACGTAGGGCGGGGCGACGAATCGTCAATATTAATTGTCCCAAGCGAGTCACTTAGGACATTCTCTTCTCTTTGAAGGGCCTTAGAGTTAGACCCTTCAGGCACACCCGCCGGTTGTTCATCAAGGCGTGAGGCACCATCAACACCCGAAGACTCGGGGACTTTACTCGGGCCGTCCTTCGAAATCTCCTCAACCCTAAGATGAACTTCTTCAACCAGCACCAACTCGGCAGTTTTCGAAGCTTCGACGCTTCTCCCCTTCCGAGCCACAAACAGGAATTCGACATCTTCTCCTTCCTCGTCTTCCTTTCATAGGGTTTGGACTACATCGGTAGACAGTGCGGCAAGATCGATCTTTGACTTCCGAGCCCTGATCTTCTTTGGCTTGGGGGTATCAGGAGGAGAGGCCCTTCTCCTTTTCTTTCTTTGACCGGTTTTGGGGCATCTTCTTCCCTGGGTGGAGGCGGCCTCATGATGGCGTTATCTCCAAGATCTGTATGAGAGAAAAAATCAAGTTAAAATGACGTATTTTACAGGGAAGCGTTAACGTACAGACAAAGGAACTCACCATGATTTTTAGCCTCCCACCGACCCTTGGCCAAACCGCGCCACCATCGCTCACCATATGAAGAGGTCGAGGTCAGTTGTCGAACCCAACCTGCGAGATCCGAAATCGCACCAAGAAACCAAGGGGAAGCTGCACCATGAAAAAGAACTTAGATCAGAGAGAATAAAGAAAGCAAAATAGTAAACACTATCGATGAGATTGTACTTATGTTTCATATTCCATTCCTCGGTGGCGAGGATAAAATTGGAGGTCTTGATTCGGACAAATCGGCCCATCCACCCTCGGTCCTTGCCCTCATCTATGCTCGAGAACATCACTTTTGTGGCCCGACGCTGAAGCCTTATCAACTCACCTCGATAAAGACGAGAGTTGTATAACCTGATTAGATGGTCGAGGGTGAAAGACATCCCCTCGACCTTGCTCGTGAAAAATCTGAGAAAAATGACAATGCGCCAAAAGGAGGGATAGGTCTGGCCAAGGGTTACCCAATATTGGCGGCAAAAATCGAGTATGACAGAATCTACGGGGCCCAATGTGAAAGGGTAAGTGTACACACTTAGAAAACCTTTCACATGGGTAGTGATGTCCTCCTCGTGGGTAGGAATCACCACTTCTTTGTTGTCCCAATGATAGTCCTTTTTCACCTGCTCGAGATCGTCTTCAGATATCGAACAGATGTATCTGGACATAGGCTCGTATCGGCCAGGGACTGAGGAAGGTTTTTCGACTTTGAAGTCGGAGGTAAGTTCACAAGGCCCAGGAACACACTCTTCAACGCGTGGCTCCACTGACATTTTATCGCTGACCGGGATGAGGAGGCCCTTTCTTTTTGGGGGACAATCTTTGATGTTTTAGCCATCGCTATATGAAGTTTGTGGAAGAAGAAGGAGGAGTTGGTATTTTGGTAAACGCAAACTGGCAAAGAAGATAAACTTGAAGATAATAGAGGAGCTTTTAGAGATTTGGAGAAAGGTTTCGGAAGTAAACTTTGAAAATGTTATGAGATTGATCTATTTATAATGGCCATTTCGACGGTTTGAGAGCACTAGTGGCCGACCATCAACTGACGTTAAGTAATGGCCTCGAAAATTATGCGAACGCGACCCTTCAATCACTTCTGTCACTAACGTCATAAGGTTGACGTCATGATCGATGTGTCAGAAAATCGAGGCTCAAATCGTTTCTTATCGTTTTACTCTAAGAAATGCGGGGACTATCTATATAGGTTGAAATCGGGCATGTTCATAGGCACGAGGAACTGCCTCGAGACTAAGCTCGTAATGGACTAGGCTCGAGCTCGAAGACAGAGTATGGAGCGTGAAGATCGAAATGCTCGTTGAAGATCGAGATCGAGCATGACCGACTTCGAGTAAGGCATAATAACAGAATAACGAGATATTAGGAACCGGTCGAAGATCACAGCGGTAATCAAGGGACAGATCGAATCAAGCGGTTATTGACACCAATCATGGGATTTACTTCTATTATTAGAATTGTACCTTATTTAGGATTCCCTTATTATATAAAGGGGATCCCATTCATTTGTAACATCATCATCTATTATTCACGAAAAAAGAATATATACATTGCTCTCTATTTCACTTACTATCCACCATTGTTCATTACTGCTCATTACTGGTCTTGTTATCTAATCTTAAGATTATCTCGAATCGAGGTCGAAAGCACTGCTTGAGCACTGGTTTAGTTTACTTTATTGTTCAGTTTATTCATTTAGTTCATTGTTTATCAATTGGTATTGAATTAGATCACTATCCTTAAAATTACAATATAAGTTTAATTGTTACTCGAATTTTAGGGTAAACAAAAGTGGTGCATAGTATGACTTAAACGTTTTAATTTAATATAAAGTGCCCCTTAGGTTTAAAATTTGGTTTAAATTCGTCCTTCGTATTTGTTATCGAATATAAAAGACCTCCAAAATTTACAGCTTTGGATTTGCTTTAATGCCATACTCTCACAGAGTAGCAAAGGTCAAACCAAAGTCACCAAAAACTTTACCTAATCGGCTAATAGTAAAACAAGTGGAGTGAGTAATCATTTCACCATATTTTTCCTCTTGTTTGAAACGACCAACGACTAAGGAGGCTCCTTGGTTTCATCGGAACAATTACAATAAATTAACATACGCTTCTCTCCATTCTCCAACTCCAACCAGTGATCCATCTTCCTTTCACACCTGGCCACTTTATTCCGTTCAATGGCTTCTCTCGCCTTTAATTCCGTCGCAACTACCTCCAAATTCCACTCCTCCGCCGCCATCGGAAGTTCCTCCATCCGCCGCCAGCTTACGCATCTCCGCCTTCCGTCTTCCCCTCTTCATCCATCACCTCCCCTGCAATGCCGCTGGTCCTCTTCCTCTTCTTCCGCCTCTTCAGGTATCTACCTAGTACAGACGGATCTAATCCTTCTCAGCTCACTGCATAACATTTTGCAAGAGAGAGACAGAGAGACAGAGAAAGTGTGTGCGCGCGTATTTGTATATAATAGACATGCTCGCTATGAATTTAGTGACTAAATCCTTTATTCAATTTTTTAAAAATGTATGTGTATACGTATATATATTCCACTCCGCTTCCAAAATGCTTCAATTTCCTTACACGACACGACCTCATTTTATGTGCCCTTTTCCTTTTTTGCCTGTTTTTGTATATGTTCCTCTGTTTATGATGTGTTGTATAGATGGATAATGAGACTGTGATGTGATCAGGCGTGAGAGCTCAGGTGGCAACAACTGAACAAGCTGGAGTTGAAGCTGCTGCGAAAATTGAAGCTCCCGTCGTCATTGTCACGGGAGCTTCTAGAGGAATCGGGAAGGCTATTGCATTGTCTTTGGGAAAGGCTGGTTGCAAGGTCTGCATTTGTATTCCATTTTCTATAGATGCTGAAACTCTTTGGTTTTTGGATTCTTTGCCTTCGAATTTTAACTAATTTACATGGAGCTGTTAACTGCCAGATAAAAAAACCTATTCTTCCTTGATAGCTTTTTCACTGGAATTTATCTGGATTTACTCTTTCATTTGTATGTTATTGTATGCGTCAATATGGATGGTCAGTTGGAAACCCCTGCAGTTTCACTATAACATAGCATCTGCTTTAAGGTACTATTGTAGTCCCTCAAGTTGTGCAAGGAAGTCAGTGGTGGATGTAGAGTGTACGGTTTGGGTTCATCCAAACCTAGTAGCTTCGGTAAATAAATTGAGTTGTGGTAAAATCCCGAACTCAAATCCATAAAATTAAAATCCTAGATCCCCTGCGTAAATATTCTCTTTGTCCAGTACCAATGACCTTCTTTGCTCTGTGCATTGTCTTAGAGTAAAATGTTTGAATAAATCATTTTATTGAGTAGACATCAAAAGAGTAGTTCGAGATATGCAAAAAGTAAATTAGTTGGTCGAAAGATGTCACATCAAGTGTGAGAAAATAATCTAAATTGCTGTTGGGTGTGAATCATTGCCATCAAGAAGGAAAATAAGTTTTTTCCATCCCAAAGTAGAAAGGAAGCAGGTGTCTCTCTCGCCTTCAGATGGTTGGTCAGGGACTCAAGGTTACCTTTTATCCTCTTGTTTGAGTACTTTTACTCCTGGTTGTCTCTCTAGTATATTTAGTGAGATATTTTAGCTTAATTTATGATGTGAAGTTGTCAGGCATTCAAAAAATGTGGACTGCTTAGATTTAATTTCTCTTGGAAACTGTTCAATCATTCTTAGGCCTGACATATAGGTGGATAGACAGGCATTAATATTGATCAATTTATATATTTCTTGAATACTCCACCAACCTGCTTCAGTATAAAGTTCATTGTTGTTGGCAGGTCCTAGTGAACTATGCAAGATCTTCAAAGGAGGCAGAAGAAGTTTCCAAAGAGGTATATGTTTTTCTTTTCAGTAATAATTATCTAGTTTTGGTATAGATTACTTCCTTATTCCTGCCATTTCCAAGTGAAAGTTTCATTCGTTATTACTAAAAGTATGAGCTGTATCTCGGACTTCAGTCTGATGCATTTGGAAGGGTATCTGTGCCATGCAGAATACTTCATCTTCTATGCTATTTCTTATTTTGCTTTTACTTTTGCTAGGGTACTTACGTTGTCCTTTAAATTGTCAACTTTTAAGGGGGACCTCTCCAATTTAAAATAGTTCAAAGGTACATTGCACAAACCTCCCTCTAGTTAGTCTAAAGTTCGCGTGATCATTAAATCTTAAATATCTAATCAACCACCAATGATTTGTTTAATAAGAATCTTTCACTAATTGATGAAAATGCAAATATGTAGTTGATTAAGAATTTCTTTCCACGTAAAAGAATAGAAAAGCAAAGGCTCCTAAGGGGGAGGACTAGTGGCTGAAGTGTTGGAGTAACAACCTTAGGACACAATCCCAGTAGAAGCGATGAAGAGTCAATTCTTCTCATTTTCCTTAGTGTCAGAACATCACCTTTTTGGAAAAACAAAAGATTTTCAAAACCAACGATCCAGGAGTGGGCCCATACTTCCAAATTCACCACTGAAAAGTTAACTTAGCCCTCAGGACTTTGGTCAATTTTTTAGGATATAGTGCAAGATGTGCCGATTGGACGCATATCAAGAATTTGAACAGGTCAGTGATAGGAAGCTTTATATTTAAGTGGGAGTAGGGTAAAGGGGTGAGCCCATACTTCCCCAGTTCCTAAACTGGTTTGTTGCCATATATCTTTGCTGGTAATATTAACCAAGCAAGGCCGATTAAGTCATGAATATATATTATAAGTGACCAGTGCAGTTGTAATGCTTATACTTTATACTTGTATATTTCAAATAGTAATCTTCTTCTGTTTTGGCTAATGCTTATCTACCAAGAAGTGTAAGTACAGGTTCCTGTATTTCTGTATGGTTTAGCCAACCTTCACGGAAGTTCCATTCCACCAAAAAATCTGGCAATCATATATTGACTTTGGTTTGTCTCAGTCTTGTAAATGAATAAGACCTGCTCGTATTCTATTCAGTTAAAGATGAAGAATGTCTTCTCAAGGTCTTTACCTGTGCCAAAGAAAGTCCTCACATATGCTAGAAGGGTTGAAAAAAAGAAGAGAATGTCTGGCACTCGTTTGACAAATACTTCCATCCGTTGTTTGATTGCAGTTTAGAATTAAAGCTTCTCATTGATTACTTCTTCAAACAGCAATGATTTAATTTAGGTGTGGGAACAAGTTATATGGTTCTTGCTTTCGGCAGTTTGCTGTATTCCTAAAAAGAGAGGATGTTTCTGAGTGACTTGTATTTTGCAGATTGAAGCATGTGGTGGCCAAGCCTTGACTTTTGGAGGCGATGTTTCAAAAGAAGAAGATGTAGAATCCATGATGAAAACTGTAAGCACACTCTTTTGTTAGTAATGTGAATTAATATTGGATCTTGCAGCAGTTGTTGCCAGCTAAAATGCACCTCATCATACCTGTAGGTGGTTGATCGATGGGGAACAGTTGATATCTTGATCAATAATGCAGGTTAGCAACATTTTCTTTTGTGTGTGTGTGTGAAGGCAAGTCAAAAAGACTATTTCATTAATTTTGCTCCAAGATAGTTCCATAAACTTTACATTTGTGTTGATGCATTAAGGATCCGAACAAATCTGTGCAACTTTTTATGGATAAGTAAAAAGGTTGGAAATCCGTACAACTTTCTATTTAGAAAGGAACGTGTCTTTACCCCAAATATACAAGTGAAACAATATTTGTTAATGCAGGTTAGCAACAGGTTTCCTGTTTTATATTAATTCTTATTAGAATGTCCAATCAGTAGTTGTCTTATTTTTTCTTTTCAGGTATCACACGTGATACCTTGTTGATGAGAATGAAGAAGTCTCAGTGGCAGGAGGTGATTGAGTTGAATCTTACAGGAGTTTTTCTCTGCACACAGGTCTATACATTAGCTGTGTTTCAGTTGGTATTTTGGTTGTGTCCCCACCTCCTCCTCTCAAAACCTGTATATATTTTGAGGATTAAGTTTCTGTAAAAGAAATGGACCTTGGGCCTAACTCAACCTCAAAAGCTAGCTCATGAGGTGAGGCTTGCTCAAGCCATATAAAGCAACCACCCATCCCTTTATGGACCGATGTGGGACTCTTCAACACCCCTCACGCCCAGGGCTAGACATCTGGAGCGTGGACAATATAATATGGGGGCCCAACATCGGAAAACAAGAATTGGGATGGGTCCTGCTCTGGTACCGTGTTAAAGAAATAGACCTTGCGCCTAACTCAACCTCTAAAGCTAGCTAATGAGGTGAGGATTGCCCAAGCCATATACAGCGACCACCCATCCCTTTTATGGACTGATGTGGGACTCTTCAACAGTTTCTTATGAGGGATCTTTCCTCTTGTTGCAGGCTGCAGCTAAAATCATGATGAAAAAGAAAAAGGTAAATTTGTGGACCTAATTCTTGCATTTCTTTGTCCGGAAAGGTTCAAGTTTTTGAAATCTGCTTCCTAAGGGGAAGCAGCATGCATTTGTAATTATTAACCTGACTGATCCTTCTCATGTATTCTGAAGAACTTAGCTCTATGGAGTCTACAGCAGTTATGAGCATTCTCTACACTGCATGGTGGTCAATGAGGTCATCCGACTGATTATCTTCAAAACCTCATATGTGATGGAAATAGCACTAGAACAATTATAAACCATGTGGGGTGGGGTTCATCCTAGCCTTTGGGTAGAATAACCAAAATTATATCTGTCGTTCCTGGTTTGTTGGACTCACATGCTAGCCAGAGTAGAAAAAAAAATAATCCAAAAGGACCAAAACACAATGACAGGCTGGTAATTTGCTATGCTAGCGCAACATCTTTTTCATGGGCGGTGGGCAGAATTAACTACCTTAGCTGGATTAAAGGGAAAGTGACAGAGCAGATAATGATACATTACTTGAATGGAGATAGTTAATTTCCACCTAGCCTTAAAAGATAAATTCGACTGCAAAATTGTCACATCAATTAGCTTCCTATTTTCTTAGAAGCCTCAAGTTGAGTTGATTTTAGCTGCAGAATCTAGAGTTTTGCCGTGTTGGAAATTGGTTTGATGGAATGATTTTGATGACTCAAAATCTGTTTCTACCTATTCCCTTTTCATGGATTTCAGTTGCTGATGTCATTTTCTTAGATTTTGTCACCTGCTATATTGCTGACAGCTACCTTTTCAATCAACTTGAACCAGTAGTCATTTGTACCAAACTACCAACAAGCTGAATGATCCTTGAGTGCGCTAAGATAGGTCAGATTGTGCCAGATGCCAACTAATGAGACTGTTTCCACCATTATGCATTCTCCTATTTATATAGCGATATGTTGTCCTTGAAGAAAAACTGATCACTAAGATCTTAGCAATGCAATACATTCCGTATATACTCCAGGAATTTATGTATAAGCATGGTCTGCATTTGTAGGGACGAATCATCAACATATCTTCTGTTGTTGGTTTAGTTGGCAATCCCGGGCAAGCCAACTACAGTGCTGCTAAAGCAGGAGTGATTGGCTTAACCAAGAGTGTTGCAAAAGAATATGCCAGCAGGAATATTACTGTGAGTTCTCTTAAGAATTCCCTTATATCACTTAGCTAGGGCTGTTTATATTAATGCTAGTTACTGAAGTATTTCGTAAAGCATATTATAAAGGAAACTATCTCTGTCAAGGACAAGCTAATTTCTTCTTCTTGCTGTTTTCTTTTTTTTTCTTTTCTCTTTTTAAAATAATGACTTTTTATGGCTTATAATTAAATTTTGTATGGTGATTTTTTTCTGTTGACAGGTTAATGCTGTTGCCCCTGGATTTATTGCTTCTGATATGACTGCCAAGCTAAGTGAAGACATAGAAAAGAAAATTTTGCAAAGCGTTCCCTTAGGTCAGAGTAAATATCTTCTAAAAGTATTGTTGGCATTTATATCTCAACATAATGACGACTTCCTGCACATCTAAACAAGGAAAATTCTACAACTTGACTTCTAAGATAAGGACTCGACTCCAAGTAGAGTAGAAGAACATCAGATGCATTAAGCAGATTTCTTTATTTGTTTCCTCCAGAATATGAAGTAATAAAACTAAATGTGTACTGAAATCCATCAATTTGCGAGTTTGGATCTTGCTAGAAGAGAAGATTTCCCCTTCTTCCACTTGCATCCACATTTTCTAAATTTTGTACATTTATACATAAAAGATCCATTTATTAAGTAAGTGTAACTATTCTATCAATTTTAACTTTTAGGAAATAATGGTTCTCATATACCTTAAAAGTGACAGGACAGTAGAGCTCTTTTAAACCATGGCTACATTGACTAATGTTGGTGTCATATAATATAGGGCGCTATGGTCAACCGGAAGAAGTTGCTGGACTAGTGGAATTCCTGGCACTGAATCCTGCAGCTAGCTATATTACGGGACAGGTATTGCCGTATTATGTCGTTTCATCTATCCTTTTTCTGAAGCTTCTCTCTTGCTACTTAGTGTTAGAACAGTTGTTTATTATGTTTATTTATTTTCTTTACAGGTTTTGACCATTGATGGTGGGATGGTTATGTAGAGGTTTAGAAAATCCGTATTTTGTTTGCTCACAGAGAAGAATTGAAAGCGTGATTATTTAGGTTCCACCCGGGCTGTAGCCTCATTCTATGTCTGAGGAAAAGGAACTTATTAATTTAGTGGTAGGAGATGGCCAGACATACTGTTTTCTGCATTTTCTCTTCTTTTTCCATTTCGCTGGCTGAGGAAGCATTTTTTAGAAATTTTGAAACAGGGTTTTATTTTTTGTTTTGGTTCCTGTACCAAAGTTTTAAAACCTAAAATGCTGTGATTGCTTGAATATTGATGCATGTTGTGGCAATATTGGTGTAGTTCTTTTGGTCAAAGCATCTTCATGCGCTTTCATGGAAGACTGCTGCTGTTTGCCCAGAGAGGTTGAGATTGACAAATCAATGACATTATTACAAACGGAAGTTTCCGACCCCTAATATCTCTATTTCCACCCATTTAAAGGATAACTTCTTATAGTCGTAGCGCTTCTTCTTTCACTTGAGCAAGGTGGAAAGTTGAACCTGAGAAAAAATGGCTTTTAACGAGATTAGTAAAAGATAGGCAGCAAATACCTGAGCACATCCATTATATTTTATATTCAAATATTTACCACTTCCAGTTATCACTTTATCTTGCATTTATGTATATTTTAAACTAAATGATTAGAGAAATCTTTACTTACTTCTACAGCAATTAGTTGCGACATTTCTCTTGTTTCTTCCTTTCTTTTTCAAAAATTGATCCCGGGGATTCGAATCTTATTGCGACACTAATTAGTCTAGATGTTTTGTCATTTCTTTTTCTAAAATTAGGCCAACCTTAGCGGATGGGCATTATTTCTTTTGTTTAGTTTATTCTTTCAAAATTTCTAACTTTGAGACATTCAAATTCCTATTCTCCTTCTGTCACTATAAAAATTGTATAACTAAAATAAGTATCTATACTAAAACTAGCAGTGGCAGCAGATTATAGCCAATGGATTAACTAATTTTAATATTTTCGATAGGGTGTATAAATATAGAAAAAAAATTCTAAAAATTGCAAAGAAAGAAAGAAAGAAAGAAAATTACTTACTTTTGAACCTATATTTTTACCAAGTGTAACAATATGATAAAAATCTAAAGGTTGAATTTGTCAAATGGGTATCATAGATTAAGAACTAGAGGAAGATTTTTGGAAATTAAAGTCACGCATCACCTGGTTAAGTGAGGGTGATGCAAATACTAAATTTTTTCATCTATCTACATCACAAAGAAGAAGGTGCCACCGTATTACTGCCCTTCAAGATTCTTCCGCCAACTGGTCTTATATGTTCCAGCAATAAAATATAGCTTTTAAAATTCTTTACCGACTTGTTTACATCTGAACTTATCTCCCCCTCAACAAAATTTCCAACTTCGTATTACTTAAATCTAATTCTGGAAGAGTCCTCTCACCTTGCAAGACCTTTGGAGGAAGTTGAAATTCAGGCAACCATTCAATTCTTTAAACTGATCAAAGCACCAGGCCCTGATGGTTTACATTCTCTCTTTTACCAAAACTATTGGCAGGATATCAACCAATCGGTTACGCCCTTCTGCAAAGACGTATTTGTTTCAGAAAAAATACCTGCTGAAATAAATAATACCTACATTTGCCTAATACCAAAATTTCGTAATGTTACCAAATTAACTCAGTATCGTCCTATTAGTCTTTGCAACACTATTTATAAAATTATTACTAATATAATTGTTCATAAAATGAAACTATCTAGCTTCCAAAAAAAGCTTCGTGCCTCGTACAATGCTATCATAGTCCAGGAAATAATGAATCGCTTCAAAAAAAATAAAGGCAAATAAATGCTAAGCATCCAAACATGCTCCTCAAAATGGACCTTGCAAAAAGCTTTTGATAGGTTAGAATGGTCTTTTATCAAACAAACTCTCCATTTCTTTAACTTCCCAACAAATATTATCAATCTAACTCTGTCTTGCATTACTACTTCCTCTTTCTCAATTCTATTTAATGGCAATCCAACAAAATATTTTTCTATCCTCACGTGGCATCTGCCAAGGTGATCCTTTATCTCCATACATTTTCATCTTATGTATGGAAATGCTCTCACGCTCTATTAACCAAGCAGTTTTTGGTTACCCGTGAAATTGTCCCACAATAGACCCCAAATCTTTCATCTATTCTTTGCCGATGACATAATCCTCACTGCTAAAATAAGTCCAACAAGATGCCAATCGGTAATTAACACTCTTCTTCACTATATCACAAATTCAGGCCAAAAGATAAACTTTGAGAAATCACAGATTTTTTTCTCCAAAAATTGCTTGCCACATATAAAAAAATGATATACTCAACTCCTTCAAAATGAAAGAGGTCAATGCTTTTGGAAAATACTTAGGCTTCTTCATTATACTTGGACGACCACAAACTAGTGACTTTTAAAATATTCTTGATAATTTAAATCTCGACTAGCGGGATGGAAAACAAGTTGCCTAACCACTGCTGGGAGAACCGACTCTCATATGAGATACTCTAAACTCCTTACCAAACCACATAACACAATATATTTATCTTCCACAAAAGGTAATAAAACTCCTTGGGAAATAAAAAAATATTTTTCTTTGGGGAACATTAAATCAACGAAAAAAACTTCAACTATTAAAATGGAGCATAGTCACAACTCCTAGAGTTCAAGGAGGTTTAGGAATACAAAAAACTAACTCAAAAAAATAATGCTTTACTAGCCAGTCGCGCGTGGAGACTATTCCATAACCCTACATCTCTTTGGGCAACCGTATTGCTATCCAAATACTATAACAGAACACCAAACTCATGTGCAACCTCCTTTGTTTGGAAAAACATTCAAAAAGGTTGGGAAAATTGCCAGGGAGGACGCCTCTGGAAAATTGTGACGGGGGCTCACATAAACTTTTGGCATGACAGTTGGCTAAATCCAAATATTACACTTATATACCAAATTCAAGGAACACTAAACAAAGATGAATCACTCCATCCTGTACACACATACATTAATAATAACCAATGGGATTTAACGCAAATATCTTTTCAACTACCTATAAACCTCATTCATTAAATTACCAGTATATATTTGCCCACAAATCCAGAACACCATGACTCCTTGATCTGGGGCATAACCCCAAACGCAAATTTTACCGTTAAATCATGCTACTACACTTTAATAGGAACCACCAAATCGGAATCTTTCTCGTGGATCTGGAAACTTCCCGTACCTCCAAAGGTTAGGCATTTTATATGGCTTTGTAGTCATGACATATTTCCCACAGCTACTTATTTAAATAAAATTCAGATTATCCCAAATGATAATTGCCAACTTGCAAGGCTCCAACAGAGTCCACAACACACTTGTTCTTCCGCTGTCTACCAACTCGTGCTATTTGGAACAATCTTGGAATCTTTAAGGAAATTGAGACTATCGACTATAATTCGTTGAAAACTGTAGATTAGCTTAAGCAGCTTCTACTTATAACAACTTACACACACCTACCTTATGGATTGCCACGAAAAAACTTCTTAACTTTTTATTTATGGCACATTTGGCTAAACCGGAATAGGAACGTTTTTGACCAATGCCCATAATATATTGACATCAAACGAGTTTGTATTCGCGCAGCTGAATACTACCACCTAGTAGTACCACGTAGTAAGCCCAAACAAGAAATCTATACTTATATTAAATGAAACCCGCCGCCTCAAGGTTTTTTCAAATTAAATATAGATGGTGCAACCACAAAAACCTTAGGACACAATGGATTAGGGGGAATAATTCGTAATCATGAAGGTAAATGGGCATGGGAATTTGCTGGAAATCTCCCCAACTACAAATAGCATCCACATGGAATTATATGCCTTAGTAGTCGGCCTTAGATTAGCTTTATAACACTACTTCTATCTATTAAATATCAATATTGATGCAAAATAGGTATTACCATCACAAAACAACGTAATCCGCATTACTTAAATCTTGTTGATGAAGGCAGTTTCTCGTTCATGTAGCTGGGTGATCCTATCATCCAGCATACCTACGGGGAGGCAAATATGGTAGCAGATGTTTTGGCTAAGTATGGCTCTAAGTTGCCCAATGGTTCTGCTATGTGTACCATGGAACAAGCCCCTACTTTTTACCTCAAGGAGTACACATATGACCGTACAGGCGTGGCTCGCAGAATATCCATCCGCACTTGTTTTTTGGTAAACCAAAACGACACCACCATTGTAAATCCACCGCAAGTGCGAGCACAAGGCAACCACAACAATCAAGAATGTAGCTATATAGATACTGAAACCACTATTTTATGTAATGTTCCATTTACGGATGAAACTATAGATGTAGAATGTTTGTTTCCTTAAGCTACCAGTGGTGCACCTGCACCACCCTCCTTCTATACTCCTTCTATTTTGCAGTAATGGAAGCGCTTAATCTTTTAGACAAAAAAAATAGTAATAATGCACACATCTTATTGAAATAATGTGTACGCTTATGTGCTACTGTTTGAGTGTTAATTCTGAATTATTGGTTTTGTTCGGCGAGTACTTTGAATTCTTTGATAATCTTACATACCATAAATAAAATAAATCAAAATCAGCCGCTTTCTCTCAAAGAGGACCAAGCCGACGAAACACCTTGATCTTCTTCTCTTAGCAAATTGACTATATCCAAATGAAGCGAATAAACAAGCAGAGTATATTCAGATGCTTAAAGAGAATCCTATCAAAAGGAACTCGTCAAAATAACATGTTCTCTCCTCTTTGGATTCTTTTATTCTGGAAACAGAGAGACTCAGGCTTGGGCCTTTCAGGCCAACTCTGAGCCTGTTTGGATTAGCTGATTTGAAGTAGCTGATAAACATTAGGTGCTGAAAATTACTTTTAAGTGCTGAAACTGATATAAAAAATAAGTAGTTACGTGTTTGGATACAAGTGCTGAAATTGATAATAAGCTGCTGCAATATTTGATAAAAAAAATACTGATAAGCTCTTTTTCTGTTAAAATGACTTAAATAACCTTATAATTATTTATACTTATAAGGGCGTAATTTTTTCAAAATTTAAGATTCTAGATCGATTCAAATACAAAATATTCTATTTGTCATTTTATTTTAAATACAATTGTGCCTAGATAAGATAATTTTTATGATAAATATAATTTATTTTATGATAAGAATATAATCATAAGTTATAATAATTAATAAATTGACAAAAGTTTCTCGGTAAAACATAAACCTAAATAGGACAAAATATTTGAAGAGCAACAAATATTGTCGTCATCACCACAAGACTTAGAAAGTAATACACCAAAAATTTGGTATGTCCTCATTTATTACATATAGTTCAAAGATTAATCTACAATCACATACATACAATGCAAAGGAATAGAGAATTTGCTTATCTTAAATAGTCAATAGAATTCAAGACTTGAAGAGGCGGGGTGTTTCTGTTGAAACAATACTTGAGGCAGCGAGTATCGATGTAAGAGTTTTGTTTTAAAAAGGAATATTTTAAGGATAAAAAAGTAAAAATCTTGGTCAAACTTAAAGTGCTTTTAAGCTAAAAATTTATAAGCAGGGGTTGACCAGCTTATGGCTTATTTTTGACTTATAAACACGTGGCTTATAAGCACTTTTAACTTTACCAAACCCGTAGATAAGCCGAAAAATGCTTATAAGCCAGTTTGACCAGCTTATAAGCTTAGCCAAACGGCCTCTTTGTTTGTCAATTGAGGAATGCATGATCACGCTCAACTACGTCTTATAAAAAGACTAAGCGGGTGCTGCAAATATAATCTGAGTATTCCGCCCAGAGTCGAATCCCACAGGGAATTAACCTATCAATTCTAATTATTAGACTCACTTGATTCTTCGTAATCAACTTCCAAAGGTTGAGAATAACAATTTGTTGGTATTTGTACTCACTAAACTGAATGAAATTAAGTAAACTAAAAGATAACTAATACTGAGTTGTAAACAAATGCGAGAAGGATCTAAGGTTATAGTTTCCCCCGCTGATAAAATTCCATCTTGTATATTTCCTATTGTTTGGCCTAATTATCTCTATCAATCATGAGCACTTTTTCTACCATAAATCTATCTCGAGCACTTGCGCTAATTTACTAGAGCACTCTCTCAAGCTACACTAGCTAGCTTTTATTACAGCTCACTTTAGATTGCACCTAAGATATCGTTATTTCTAATCCAATCTTTAAACCCTCGGTTATGGATCTCTCCTATACTTTGGGAGTGGTGTTGTCCAAAAACTACCTAAATATGCACTCTCTCGAGAGAAGATACATACTAAATAGGCACAGCTAATTGATGGCCCTTCAATCAACTACAATCAGAATGTAGTTGAACAAATATAGATTGAAACCAAGCAAACTATATTAATATAACAAGATGTTTATCCTCAACGGGTTCCACCAAAACCTTACACTAAATAGATTAGCTACTCATAATTGTACTGAAAATAACAACAGAAGAATTCATCAACAATGGCAAAACCGCAAGGAAAAGAGATGAGAATTGATGCCCAATTTCCCTCCTTGCCTCTTGCCTTTGCTTTTCTTGAACAAGACTCTAAACCTGATTAATTCTCTCTTTTGGGCGAGTTGAACCTTATATAGGTTAAGCGAAATTGCCCCAAACTTCCAATTTTACCCCTGGGAAATGACGCATACGACTGGACTAGCGCGCCCGCGCTAGTCGGCGCGCTAATGGCCTTACATTCTGCCTGGGATCGATGGATTAGCGCGGTCGCGCTAAGACCGCACTAATGGGGTTATATTCTGTCTCTGGCATCTGGGCTAGCGCGGCCGCGCTAGTGGACTTGTAATCTGTCCCAACAATATTTTTCCTTCTTTTCACACTTTAAATACTCCAAGGGGTCTTTCTCCTTCAATTTGGCTCCAAACACCATCCTAGGTCCTTATAAGCGCACTTTGCTCCTGCGAGACATAAAATCGACATTTAGAGCCATTTTAACATCATTTAACATTCCTAAGATAGTGAAGCATCATTAAGTTGGAGTACAAATATACACTAAACTACGTGAATTTAGCCTATTATCAACACCCCACACTTAAATCATTTCTAGTCCTCGAGCAATCCACTATACTCTACAATCATGAAGCATTTCCCAACGTGTCACACCACGAACATATTACAAGAGTTGTTCCTAGCAATGTAACATCTATGCCTCAACAGTCGACTCTCACATGCCATGCAATATTCTCATTTTCTCAAAGTACTCTAAGTAGAGGTCAAGACTTACCTTTCCGTCATAAATCAAGTGCCCTAATATCACACACGAGAGTAGTTCCACAAGAATAATATTAAGACAAGTAGGAACTCAAATAGAAAGAATTCACTCACTCTTGGAAAGAACATTCATATGCCACAAAGATGCACCATAGGCTTGACCGTAGTGTAATACTCTACTAATCGAGCCCATTCAGTCTAAGATCAATTAGGTCTTCATTTGGTTGTAGTGTAGGCTAAGGCACGAGTATGATATATTTAGATATAGTGACTAACCTCCCTAAGCACTTAATACAATTACTTTAGCTTTCAGACCATTCTTATGCTCGGCCAGAATTTCCACCATACTTTTCTTTATATTTACCCCAAACTCCCTTAGGTGCAATTTTATCAAGTCACCACTCATCAAGGACAACATTTATTCATTGTCCTTTCTCCTTTTTTTTTCTTTTCTTTTCGTTTTTTCCTAAGTGGCGTTTATCCTTTCATTTTTTTTCAAATCCTTGCACCTTTCTTTCTATTTCTTTGATTCCACTCAAAAACCAAACCACCACCGCACACTTTGACTTTTACATATTCTCTAACAATAACGGCTGAATTAAAAACAGAAAAGAGAGACTAGAGAAGAAGACACATACCTATAGTGTAAGGAGTGAGAAGTGTATGGGAAGATTGTTGAGTGTCTTGATCTTGATATTGGGAGAAGGGTTCTTTTGCTTTTTTTTTTACTTTGCTTAGGATAAGGGAGGAGAAGGGTTTGATAAGAAGAGGAGTTTTTAGGGGAGTGGCGAATGTGGTGGGGAAAGTAGGGGGATTAGGTTATATTGTGGGTAAAAATAAAAATTAAAACAAAAAAAAAATAAAACTTACCTGTCGCGACTAGTGCGGTCACTAGCGCGCTCATAGCGCGACCGCGCTAGTGGTAGTCAAACGAGGTAGAACATAAGTCCATTAGCGCGGTCACTAGCGCGCTCAGTAGCTCGACCGCGCTAGTGGCGTGCACCTGAGGCAGAACATAAGTCCATTAGCGCGGTCACTAGCACATTCAGTAGCGCGACCGCGCTAGTGGCGAGAACATGAGGTAGAACATAAGTCCATTAGAGCGGCCACTAGCTTGCTCAGTAGCGGTCGCGCTAATCCAGGCCTCACCACACTTCATTTTTTTTTCCTGACTTTTGCCCGCGCACACCTGCATATGTTAGTACTTACAACAATTCAACTATTCATCCTCTACTCTATAAACACTATACCTTGGGTTGCCTCCCAATCAGTGCCTTAGTTCATGTCGTGGCACGACAATTACAACAAGTCAATGGGTTGCCTCCCATGAAGCGCCTGATTTAACGTCGTGGCACGATGCAAAATGAGCGCATTAATGGCTCGCTCGACCTCTGAGGTTCATCAAGAAGCACCACAGACACTTCCTTTTTTTCATCCATCCCCACATACGGTTTCAATCTCTGCCCATTAACTCTGAAGGTGTTGGAACCTTCTTCAGAAGAAATCTCTACGGCACCTGAGGGAAACACTTCGACCATACGAAATGGTCCAGACCATCGGGACTTGAGTTTACCCAAAAAATAGTCTCAATCTGGAGTTATAGAGCAGAACCATTTCTCTGGGTTTGAAGTTCCGGTCCACAATGTTCTTATTGTGTAACCTCTTCATTTTATCTTTATACAACCTCGTGCTTTCAAATGCAAGATATATGAATTTATCCAACTCATGCAGTTCAATGACTCGACTTGTGCCCGCAGCATCCATATCCATGTTTAACTGTTTCAGTGCCCACCATGCTCGATGTTCCAGTTCTACCGGCAGGTGATAGGCCTTTCCGAACACCAACTTTTATGGCGACATACCAATTGGCGTTTTGAATGCGGTTCTGTATGCCCATAGTGCGTCATCAAGCTTTTTCACCCAATCAGTTCTTGTGGCGTTCACCGTTTTAGTCAGCACACTCTTGATTTCTCGATTTGACACCTCAACCTGCGTACTCGTCTGAGGGTGATAAGGGGTTTCCACCTTGTGGCGCACATTGTACTTAGCTAACAGCTTTTCGAAGGAGCGGTTGCAGAAGTGAGTGCCTCCGTCACTGATGATAGCCCTTGGAGTCCCAAAACGGGTGAATTTGTTTTTCTTCAAGAATCCCACTACCACCCTTGCATCATTGGTGGGGAGTGCTGCAGCTTCCACCCATTTAGACACATAGTCTATGGCAACAAGTATATACTTATTGTCGTACGAGCTAACGAAGGGACCCATAAAGTCAATCCCCCATACATCAAACACCTCGACCTCTTGGATCGGGTTTATGGGCATCTCGTGGCCACGTGATATGTTCCCCGTCCGTTGACACTCGTTGCAGCCCTTCACCCATTGGTGGGCATCTTTGAACACAATTGGCCAGTAGAATCCGGCCTCTAGAACGTTGGCTGCTATTCGAACTCCTCCAAAATGTCCTCCATACGCTGCGTGACATGCCTGCAAAACAGAGAATTGTTCTATCTCGGATACACCTCCAGATGATATTGTCAATACATATTCTAAACAAGTGAGGTTCATCCCAGTAATAATAGCGGCAATCACGATAATTTTTTTTCTTTTGGACATATGAGAGTTCATAGGGCTCAATATCACTGGCCAGGTAATTTGCAATATCTGCATACCATGACACCTCCTCCATGCTCGTGGAGAGTAACTGCTCGTTTGGAAAGGTTTCCAAAATATCTCTGCTTCTACTGCGTTATCAGCGCCTTCAAGTCGCGACAGATGGTCCGCGACTTAGTTCTCCATGCCCTTGCAGTCACGAATCTCTAAATCGAATTCTTGCAGTAGCAACACCCAACGAATTAGGTGCGACTTGGATTCTTTCTTCTCAATCAAATACCTGAGGGCAGCATGATCAGTGTAAACAATCACCTTCGAGCCGATCAGGTATGATCTGAACTTGTCAAAGGCAAACACTACTGTCAGCATCTCTTTTTCAGTCATCATGTAGTTTAGCTGAGCTCCACTCAATGTCCTACTAGCGTAGTAGATCGAGTGCATTATCTTTTCCTTTCGCTGTCCTAACACCGCTCCCACTGCGTAATCACTGGCATCACACATGAGCTCGAATGGTTGCTCCCATTCGGGAGCAACAATGATTGGGGACATGACTAGCTTCTTTTTCAACTCCTCGAAAGCCACCCCTCAGTCATTAGAAAACACAAAAGGGTTATGTTTTTTGAGCAACTTACATAGGAGGTTGCTATTTTGGAGAAGAATATGATGAATCGTCGGTAGAACCCGACATGCCCTAGGAAGCTCCTTATCGCTTTAACCGATGTGGGAGGTGGGAGCTTTGCAATCACATCTACTTTGGCATGATCCACCTCAATTCCTTTGTTCGACACCAGGTGCCCCAAGACTATCCCCTCTTGTACCATGAAATGACACTTTTCCCAATTAAGCACAAGGTTCGTCTCAATACACCGCCTCAACACTCGAGTCAGATTTGCTAAGCACTCATCGAATAAATTTCCCACCACTGAGAAATCATCCATGAATACCTCCATGATATCCTCGACCATGTCAGTGAATATGGCCATCATGCACCTTTGAAATGTGGAGGGTGCATTATATAAGCCTAAGGGCATCCTTCTGAATGCAAAGATCCCGTAGGGACAAGTGAACAAGGTCTTTTCTCTGTCTTCTGGGGCAATGGAAATTTGGTTGTACCCCGAGTACCCGTCCAGAAAACAGAAGTGAGACCTCCCTGCCAAGCTGTCGAGAATTTGATCGATGAAGGGAAGTGGGAAGTGATCTTTACGGGTGGCAAGATTTAATTTTCTGTAGTCCATGCAAATTCTCCAGCCGATGACGGTCCTTGTGGATATCAGCTCATTGTTGTCATTTTTCACAACCGTCATGCCACCCTTTTTAGGTACACATTGTACTGGGCTAACCTAGTTGCTGTCAGAGATGGAAAAAATAATTCCCGCATCCAACCACTTTATGATTTCCTTCTTCACCACTTCCTTCATGTTTGGGTTCAGCCGCCTCTGATGTTCCCTGGAAGGTTTGTGCCCTTCTTCCAGCAGAATTTTGTGCATACAGAACGCCGGGATGATCCCCTTTATGTCTGCCATGGTTCAACCAATGGCCATCTTACACTCTGTGAGTACCTGTAGTAGTTTATTTGCCTGCACATCTAGTAAATTGGATGAGATAATAACAGGTAAAGTAGAATTAGGTCCAAGAAACGCGTACCTAAGATGGGCTGGCAGTGGCTTCAACTCCAGCTTGGGTGGCTCCTCAACAGATGCTTGGCTGGCGGAGTCTCTCTCTTTTCTAAGTGTAGGGGCTCAAATTCGATTTCCCTCGGCCAAACACCTTTTCCGTCAAGCGCTAATACCCATTCTGCCAATTCTTCCCCATTTACCTCACCCAAATTCATCAAACATGGAGCAAGGGGTCCTCAATAGTTAAGGACTCATCATCTTCCTCCACTATCACATCTACATCATCAACAAGAGAATAATTGGCGAACTCACTTGGTCGCCTCATGGATTTCTGCACATTAAATGTGATTTCCTCGTTGTTCAATCTCATCTTGAGCTCCCCAGTTTCACAATAAATGAGGTCTCTCCCAATGGCCAAGAATGTCCTTCCCAAAATTATGGGAATCTCTTCATCCACTCTGCAGTCCAGTATCACGAAATCCACAGGGAACACAAATTTCCCTACTTGCACCAATACGTCATCCAGAATGCTTGATGGTCTTTTTACAGTCATGTCTGCCAGTTGCAACAACATAGAGGTTGGTCTAGCTCGACCAATCCCCAACCTCTTGTAGATGGCCAGGGGCATAAGATTAATGCTAGCCCCTAAATCACAAAGTGCCTTTGCAAAAACAAAATTTCCAATGGTGCAGGGAATGGTGAAACTCCCTGGATTAGGCAGCTTTTCCGCAATTGGTCGGGTCACAACAACACTGCAAGTCTGAGTAAGTATCACTGTGGCCAGGTCGTGGAAGTCAAATTTTCGGGACATTAAGTCCTTCATCATTGTGGCATACCCTGGCATCCCCTTCAGAGCATCAATCAAAGGAATGTTTACCTGTATTTGTTTCAACATGTCCAAGAACTTTCTATACTGCTCATCCTTCTGATACTTAGCCAGCCTCTGTGGGAATGGTGTTTGAGGTCTCTTATTCCCAGTGAGTTGGGATTTTTCTTTGTCAGTCACCACCTCAATTACCGGTTCTTGGGATGGCTCCGCTTCTTTCTCGGCCTCGAGCTATGTGATGGGTTCTCCTTGTGCAGGCTGCACTGTTACCTTAGTCAGTTTTGTTGACTCATCAAATTCAATAGGCATTGGTATCAGTGTCTCAGCCTGTCTGCTTTCTTGAGTTCTTTCCTGCTCCAAGTCTAAGTCCCTGCCATTGCGTAGACTCACTGCCATTAGTTTCTTAGGACCATGATCCTTAGGATTTACCTGAGTGTCTACAGGCAATGTCCCCTGAGGACGATTATTCAAGGACATCGAGATCTGGCCCATTTGCACTTCAATGTTTTTAATAGCTGACTCGTGTGCATCTACTCTCTCGGTTATTTTTGCAGTTGACCCAATGACCTGTTGCATCATTACTTCAAGTCTAGAAAACCCATCTTCCCGTCTACCACCATGCTGCTACTGAGGAGGGTGATAAGCCTGTTGCTGATGCTGATTTTTATTATTGTACCCCTGTGGCCTTTGGTAAGGCACCACATTTCCCTGAGGCCGCATGGCTCTCAGGTTTCCACTGTTGTGCTGCTGCCGAGGGGGCCTGTATGATTGATTTTGTTGGCCCCAATTCTGTCCACCCTGTCACTGACCTCCATAATTCGATACATAGGTCATATTTTCAGGGTAGTGATGATGGTCACATTCAACATTCCACTAATTATCAAGTGGCTGACTAATGCAAGATGCGCATAAGCCCCCATTGGTTGTATCCACGATACGTACCTGCTGATTTTGCCCTGATTCCTCCACCTTTTTAGTTAGTATGCTCATCTGTGTTATCAAGGTGGCTAAATTCTCAGCAAGAGTATTGGATGGGTCGAAGGGCACTGAGTGAACTACAAGAGTAATGGGCGCATTCCTGGTTGTCCACCCCGAATTCTGCGCCATTTTATCAAGCATGATCTGTCTTTCTCTCTATGTTTTGCTCAAGAATGCTCCACCAGCTGAAGCATCTATATTTTCCTTTACAGTATCCGCCAGACCCATATAAAAACGCTGCCCCAACATCTGCTCTGGAATACCATGGTGCCGACAGATAACCAACATTCCTTTAAATAGTTCCCATGTTTCTTGCAATGTTTCAGCTGGCTTCTATCTGAAGCTCAAGAATTCATCAATTTGTTGAGATGTTTTGTTAAGTGGATGGAATTTGTTCACGAACTGCTTAACTAACTCCTCCCATGTGGTAATGGAATTAATGAGGAGTGAGTTTAGCCAAGTCTGGGCTGCTCCTGTCACTGAGAATGGAAACAACAACAGTTTTATCACTTCCTGAGTGACGTTTGGATGCCTCTGAGTCTTGCAGATCGATAGGAAATTCTTCAAATGCTGTTGGGGGTCCTCGATGTATGACCCTGAAAATAGTCCCTTGTTTTGCAGCAAGCGCAACATATTTTTTGTAATCTGAAAGGACTCAACCTGTATCTGAGGGACTAGTATCCAAGTGGCCAAATTCTTCGCCGTGGGTTGTGCCCAGTCATATAAAGGAGCCTCTGGCACAAGAGGTGCCACTATCTGCGCAACTGGGTCTACCACATTGTCCCCATTGTTGTTTAGATTTTCCATATCAGGTTCAAGTTGTTCAATTGATGGTTGTTGTTTACTTTGCTAGTTGGCCCAGTTCAAGGCCTTGAAAAATTTCTCGGGGTCTGATAAGGCTTCAAATACTTCACCAGTTCTCGATAAGTTTCTAGGCATGCACATGTACAACCAAGTTAGCAAACGTTAAAATTTCAATGTATAGATGAAAAATTGACTATACTTTAGAATTTTATATTTCTGCAAACTATAATTGATAACACCGTTAATTCCCCGGCAACGGCGTCAAAATTTGATCACGCTCAACTATGTCTTATAAAAAAACTAAGCGGGTGCTGCAAATATAATCTGAGTATTTCGCCCAGAGTCGAATCCCACAGAGAATTAACCTATAAATTATAGTTATTAGACTCACTTGATTCTTCGTAATCAACTTCCCAAAGGTTGAGAATAATAATTTTTTGGTATTTTTACTCACTAAGCTGAATGAAATTAAGTAAACTAAAAGATAACTAATACTGAGTTGTAAACAAATGAAAGAAGGATCTAAGGTTATAGTTTCCCCCGCTGATGAAATCCCATCTTGTATATTTCCTATTATTTGGCCTAATTATCTCTATCAATCTTGAGTACTTTTGCTACCATAAATCTCTCTCGAGCACTTACACTAATTTACTAGAGCACTCTCTCGAGCTACACTAGCTAGCTTTTATTACAACTCACTTCAGATTGCACCCAAGATATCGTTATTTCTAATCCAACCTTTAAGCCCTCGGTTATGGATCTCTCCTATACTTTGGGAGTGGTGTTGTCCAACAACTACCTAAATATGCACTCTCTCTCGAGCAGATACATACTAAATAGGCACAGCTAATTGAGGGCCCTTCAATCAACTACAATCAGAACTTAGTTGAACAAATAAAGATTGAAACCAAGCAAACTATATTAATATAACAAGATGTTCATCCTCAACGGGTTAAACCAAAACCTTAGACTAAATAGATTATCTACTCATAATTGTACTAAACATAACAACAGAATAATTTATCAACAATGGCAAAACTACAAGGAAAAGAGATGAGAATTGATGCCCAATTTTCCTTCTTGCCTCTTGCCTTTGCTTTTTTTGAACAAGACTCTAAACCTGATTAATTCTCTCTTTTGGGCGAGTTGAACCTTATATAGGTTAAACGGAATTGCCCCGAACTTCCAATTTTACCCCTGGGAAATAACGCATACGATTGGACTAGCGCGCCCGCGTTAGTCGGCGTGCTACTGGGCGCGCTAATGGCCTTACATTCTGCCTGGGATCGCTAGATTAGTGCGGTTGCGCTAAGACCGCGCTAATGGGGTTATATTCTGTCTCTGGCATCTGGGCTAGCGCGACCGCGCTAGTGGACTTGGATGGTGACTCCGGTATTGCAACATACGCTTGGGGCTAGAAATGTCTAGCGCATAGTCGTCGAGGACGACGAATGCGGAGTGTGGTTGTTTGTTATGGTCTATTGTAATTAAGGAATGGGAATCGAGTCCCACATTGGTACTACAAAGTGCTGATGTGGGGTTTATATAGCCTTAGGCTCTCCTACCTTAATTAATAGCTAACTTTTAGGGTGTGGTTCTCCCTAGATTGACCGTACTTCATTCGTTGTTTACATAGTTACCCTGTCCAGAAACTCAAAGACGAGAAAAACCTAAAACAAGGAAGCTTGTTGTAAAATAAAAAATAAAAACGTTGTGTTTTATCTTTTTCGTAATGCATAATATTTCGGTGCAAGGTTGTTCAATATGTGTATTATCCCCTTATTAGTGGCAGGCTTTAAGTGCCGGTAAATAAAGCAGACGTTTGGACATATAATTTTTGAAAAAAAATAAATTAATTTTCGGAGTGAAGTTAAAAAGTGGTAATCCCCCGTTCCAATTTATAGGAAATTATTTGTCTGAGCACGTAATTTAAGGAAGAATGAACACTTTTGGAATTTGTGGTCCTAAACACGTTAAAAAGGGGTCCAAAATTTTTGTGTGGTTATAAAAGCTTCTCATTAAGGGTATAATTGTAAGTTTAAGCAAAATTGTTTCCAAATTTAAAAAGGGGTTATTCTTTTTGAAACGGCCCAAAAAGAAAATATGTTCACATAAACTGAAACGGAGAGAGTATATGATATTTGAAATTGTGTTTGAACACATTTCAAACACTCCTTTTCAGAATTGGAAATTTTGAAAAATTCAGCCCTATGTATAACCTAACAGGTTTTTTTTTTTTTAGAAAAGAAAATTTTCTGTATGGACAAACGAATCCTAAGACTGCAATCATGCATATACTATATAATTACATTATATCGTTCACTGAATTTTTGCTGTATCCAATAATTTAATTTTCTTACACTGGAATAATTAAAGTCTCTTTAGCTTTTTTATTTTAATCTCTTTAGCTTTTTTTGAGATTTTAATAGTTTATTTAATTTGCGTAAACCATGTGATATAGAAAAAGCTTTAAACAGTTGCTGGAAAATTCCCTCAATGCAAAATTGCTCATATTGCGGGTCTCAAATACAAATAAAAGAAAAAGGATTATAATACATATAACTTGTCAATTCATGATAAATCTTTATGCCCAACTTTATTGCTTCAATTGGAACTGAGGCTCAATTATATTAATGTTGTACTAATATGGAGTATTTAAGATATGACTTACAAGTAATCTGACCATTCAAATACATCTGTGAAGTAATTTCTATTTTTTATTACTGTTGAATTAATTTACTCTTAACATATATACTAAGTACTAACTTATTTCAAATTAGGTGTATACCTGTGCTTGCGTGGGGTCTGTCAAATACGACATAATATTAGTAATAGCTGTTATTTAAATAATTATGGGTTATATCAATACAAATTTATATTAGATGTCCATAAACTTTCCCAATAAAAAATAATCCAAAATGGAGAAAAGGCCAAATATATTCATGTACTATAAAAAAAGGTTTAAATATACCCTTCGTTATACTTTGGGTCCAAATATACTCTAATCGTAATACTATTGGTCCTAATACACTCCCCCTTCTGTTAAGCTTGTCCAAGGTGGACATCCAATCCTACGTGATAATGATATTTAATGAGGTGGATGTCACATGACATACCACCTAAGTGCCCAGAATCTATATATAAAAGACTAAAATATGAAATACAATATTTTTCATGGTATCGGTAATGCTAGCAATAGTGGTGGAGTGAAAAAAAGTTTTAATGGTGGAAAAAAATAGAAGGGAGGGATAAAATGGGTTAGGGGCGCTGAGCTGGCAAACATGTGACATTCACCTCATCAAATGTCAGTGTCACGTGAGATTGAATGTCTACTTTGGACAAACTTAATAAAAAAAGGTATATTTGAACTAATAGTATAACGAAAGAGATATATTTGGACTTAAAGTTTAATGAGTACATTTAATCCGTTTCTAATAGAACAGGGAAATATTTAGCCCTTCTTTTGTTTATTTTGTGTGTGTATATATATAGTCTTAGAATACGCATATTGCGCGTGTACCCATCTCAATGAATAATTTCTTAAATATCAACAAAACTATTTTGTTCAAAAAATTTTAAGTTATAAAATAAAAATTTAAGCTCAATAAATTTGAAAATAATAAAGTAATTTATTTATTTATAGTAAAAATTAGTTCCCTAGAGTTCAAACTCCTCAAAACCGTGGACTTCATGTTCTAGATTCTCATTCACCTTATATAGGCAATATTTTAACTTATTTTTTGTGCTATAAAATAAATTATATGTTACGACCCAAAACATTCCTCTGAACCATGTTGTGACGGCATCTAGTCTCTACGATTAGGTAAGCCTAACAATTCACAGAAAATATCAATATCGAAAAACAAAGTTTGACCTCTAACTGCAATAGACACTGAATAAACATAAATGATGACGCTCGGCATATACAATAACCAAACTCTACTTCCCTAGTTTTTTCAAAACCCGAAATGTCATAAGTCACAAGATATAACAAGTAAATACATCTCTATACACCGGAGTCTAGTAAAAACGAATACAGAGGTATGCGGACGCGACAAATATACTTTGAAGTATCCAACAGCTGCCTCGAACTCATGGATACTGCGCTGATAACGAGTACCTGAATCTGCACACAAAACATGTGCAGAAGAGTAGCATGACTACACCACAATTGGTACCCAGTAAGTGCCGAACCTAACCTCGATCGAGTAGTGACGAGGTCAGGTCAGGCCTACTGGTATAGAATAATAAAACAGGAGAATAAGAAGTATAATAAGAGACTAGAATTCAACAAGGAAAACACGATGAAATAACAGAGCAATACACGGAAATAAGCAATAGGGGATCTCCCGAGATACCGTCTCGTAGTACCAAAAGTAAATATAGAGGGAGAACTCCCGAGATACGGCCTCGTAGTCTCAAAAGTAAATGTGCAAGGAGAACTCCCGAGGTATCGCCTCGTAGTCTCAAAAGTAAATGTGCAGGGAGAACTCCCGAGGTACCGCCTCGTAGTCTCAAAAGTAAATGTGCAGGGAGAACTCCCGAGGTACCGCCTCGTAGTCTCAAAAATAAATGTGCAGGGGGATCTCCCAGGATACCGTCCCTAAGTCCCAAAAGTAAATATGTAGGGGATCTCCCCAGGATACCATCCCCTAGTCCCAAAGTAAATACACAGAGTAATCAATTGCAGACGGTAAGTACAATAAGAGAATCTACAGTCTAGACTAAGTACAAGTCGGGAAAAGAAACAGAAATTCAATAGGCATGCTGCAAAAAGTTCAATTAAGCAATTAAGGCACTTAGACATGTTATTTTAGGCTAACAGGGTAACTACACATGCTAGTAAGTTCAATTAAGGTGAACACAGGAAATTACTCAGTAAAAATAAGGTTTTTAAACAAATCTCACCTCGTTTACACGGCGCTCACATAGTAAAATCAGTACCAAATCCCAAGGAAATTTTCCCCACACAAAGTTAGGCAAGCCACTTACCTCGAACCAAGATCAATCAATCAATAACAATGCTCTTCCCACGAATATCCGACTCCGAATCGCCCGAATCTAGCCAAAACCAATTATATACATAAATATAGCTATAAAACTAATCTAGTCAATGAAATCTAAGCTAAAACGAGAAATTAGGAAATCGTCCCAAAAAGTCTCCCGGGCTCACGTCTCGTAATGGGGTAAAAGTCACAAAATACGAACACCATTCACTCACGAGTCTAACCATATAAGAATTACTCGAATCCAACCTCAAATCGCCTCAAAACTCGAAATAATAGCCTATGAAGTTTCTACCATTTCCCCCCAAATTTCCAACTCAAATCCTTATTTAGAAGACAAAAATAACGATAGATTCATGAAATATAGTCCAATCCAAGTTAGAACCACTTACCCAACCTGTCTCCTTGAAGAAATTTTGAAAAATCGCCTCACACCGAGCTTTCAACTCCCAAAATCGAAATGGGAAATCAACCCTCGAAATCCTATTTTCTGCCCAGCAAACTCGCTTCTGTGAGCCTTCAACCGCACCTGCGGAAATTCTATCGTAGGTGCGAAAATCACTTAAGAGGGCTGGGTCCGCATCTGCGGCAAGGGGGTCGCACTTGCGTGTGCGCGCCTGCGGAACACTGTCCTCTTTTGCGGTCTTTCTCCGTGCTTGCGATTCCTTAGGCGCATCTGGGGGCACGCAGAAGCGGTACTTCTCTCCCACATGCGATCCCTGGTCAAGCCTCCAAATTCCGCATCTGCGCTTGAATTGTCGCAGGTGCGAAACACCAGAAACCAGCAAACTTCAGAAATTGCATAAGTCCAATGTTTCATCCGTTAAGCATCCAAAACACACCCGAGGTCCCTGGGACCTCAACCAAACATACCAACCAGTCCCAAAACACCACACGAACTTAGCCGAGCCCTTGAATCACACCAAACAACGCTAAAAACACAATTCACCCTCCGATTCAAACTTAAAGAACTTGAAATTTTCAAATTCGACAACCGATGCGGAAACCTACCAAACCACGTCCGATTGGCCCCAAATTTGCACAAAAGTCATAATCAACCTTACGGATCTACTCCAACTTCCGGAATTGAAATCGACCCCAATATCGAAAAGTCCACTATTGGTCAAAATCTCCAAAACATCGACTTTCTCCATTTCAAGCCTAAATAAGTTACAGACCTCCTAAACACAATCCGGGCACGCCCCAAGTCCAAAAATCATCCAGCGGAGCTAACAGAATCGACGAAACTCCATTCCGGAGTCGTCTTCACACAGTTCCGATTACGGTCAAAATCCTAAGACTTAAGCTTCCGTTTAGGGACTAAGTGTCTCAAAACACTTCGAAACCACGACCAACACCTCCCGGCAAGACACATAAGCAGAAAAAGACACGGGAAAAAGCAGTAGACAGGAGATCGGGACTATAACTCTCAAAACGACCGGCCGGATCGTTACATTATATTTCATATATGTAAAAGTCCATCAACTCTAATCATATTCCCATCAGAATTTTACTTCTTTCTCAGTAACTTGCCTCTTCTACTGCAATTCCTTTTTTTTTTTTTTTTTGGTAATACAACAATTGGTCACGCTATAATCCCAAAAGTAAAAGAGATCTGTCCTAATTTATTTAACACTTATCAATTTTCGAGATTCAAACTGGATATAGAATCTTTTGGGTTTTTGAAATAAAATTTATATGTTTGAAAACTACATAAAAAATACTATAACTTATAATAATTAATAATTCAAAATGTGTAAGAGGTATATGAAAAAATTACGGTCAAAATATAATTTATTTGACTCTCGAAATCCGAATACATTCACATAAATTAGGAGAGAATGAGCAATAACTATTTATATCATGGTAATGCTATATAAACATGTCAAGGAACATATATTATTTAGTAATATAATAGGTAACACCGTTTAGCGCAATCTCATTAGCATTACAAGCTATTTTATCTAGCTGAAGTTGTTAATATTCAAAATCAATCTTTACTCTCCAGGAAAAGCTTATAATTTTTAACATGACAACATTACCAGTCCTATTTACCTGTTTGGTCAATGTGCAAATTAAGGATTGTTTCCCTTTTAACAATCTTCATGCCAGACTAAATTTTATAAGCTTGATTCTCTAACTGTGCTCTACAAACTTCGCTACTTTGGTATATAATGGCTACTGTGACTAATCAAAAGGTTTTGCATTACTAGAGCATCGATCTTTCTTTAGTTTATATCCCTTCACTATTATAGTTCCAGCAGTTGAAACAAATTGATTGCATCTCTCTATGTCCGTCCTAGAGAAATATAATTATTGTTGTAATTCATAAATTACTTTGTCCGTAGTTTTGTAGCTTTAGGAGAAAGACTTGTGACTTCAGTTATGCTATATAATGACCTAGATACATACATATATACACGTTTGATTTTCCAAGTTAAGGTGAAACATATTATAGTTATATTATGTACATAGTTCTAATAAGGAAGTAATTTTATAAGACTTTAAAGTCCTAAATATTAGGATTTATTATATAGTTCACATAAGGAAAGGCTTAATGCATAAAATTTTAGTTGATTTCAAAATCCTAAATATTAGGAGAATGATTAAATTATAATTTTCTCCGATGTAAACTCTCTCTCTCTCTCTCTCTCTATATATATATATATATATATATATATATATATATGTATGTACAAATTTTATACACGTTCGGCTACCGAATGTAAATAATTTCTGGTGTGGGCTAAAAGTGAAAAAAACCCAACACAATATCTACCAAAAGGCCCAAATGTCATTTTAAGCCCAAATAATTTCAATTAATGTCAGTTTTTTGTTGTATCCGTATTTTTGTTTTTCAGACTTAAAAAAGGACCGTCTCTCTCTTCTCTCAGTTTTCACTCACTCATTCTCTCTCTGTAATTTTTTTGCTAAAATTGAACCGAAAATTGTTGAAATTGACGACAAACAAGAAACATTATTGTGATTTTCGTCTGATTCCAGGTAATGTGGGCTAGAAAATCTCTTGCTTTGTATATTTTTTCCGGATTGCATGTGTTTTTTGAAGAAGTGATGTTGCTTTTATTATTGTTTTTGCGATTGATTTGTTTAGTTAGAGTTCATTGTAGGTATCTGTTATAGATGATTTTGTTAGTTTTGGTTGAATTATGTATTAATTTCTTCACAAAATTCTATAACCGTTTGTTGATATAATTCTATTTAATTTTTAAATTTTCTGATTCAACATGGTTTCAATTGACAAATAGAGCAACATGAGAAGACAAACTCGTTCGATGAGTTAATCTCCTTATTCAAAGCTAGTTTCAATTGAAAAACATAGCAACATGAGAAGAGAAACTCGGTCGATAAGTTTATCTCCTCATTCAACCCCTGTTTTAGTTGAGAAATTGATTGATGAACGAAATATAAGAAGATAAACTCGTTCCGACAATGTTTAAGTGTTAGAATCTCGAAAGGATGTTGTTGGAAAATATGATAAAAAGAAGAGCAAAAGGGTTAGAGTGGATGGATGAAAAACCAAAAAAGAGTAAGGTTCAGAAGGCAGAAAAAGTTAAAATTCTTTCTAAGATTATAAGGTAAATAAACTTTCAGTTATATATTTGTATTGTTGAATCATCTTTTATAATTAATCTAGTTTGTATTTGTTTGTTCTTAATTCATTTCGTTTAGCCTTGGAAGCTTTATTCTCAAGTTGGCGAGCCTTTTACTGTTACTCATTGACATCATACACGAAGGTGGACATCATATCAGTTTTATAATCAAATTTGACTGATGTCCAACTTCACATGCTTAGGGAAAACTGCTTTGGCTATTTCCTTGACTTACCTCGAGTTGCTATCCAGGCAATGCTGATTCGTTCTTTAATGTTTAGGGAGTTGGTTCAAGATAAGTGTGATCAATTTTATGTGATATTAAAAATTCTCTCTTCTTCTTCAACTGCACAACCTTAGTCAGTGGCCATGGAAAATTCAAACTAATCAAACCTAATCCCTCTTAAACCACCTGATCCTAATACACTCATGCTATGTCTAATAGTCTCGGTTCAAGTTTCAAAGAGAAATTAGTAGCGGGCGAGCATGACTACTTCATCAATGTTCTAACCCCCACACTTGACGATTATCAATCATTAGCACAAGGATCAAGTTAGCCAATAACAATTTCCATTCCTATAGAGGGAAACCAAATTCATCTCTCTTTGGAAGAACAAAACCGTATCTATAAACCATGGAAATTCTCACTCATTATTAATCTTCATGGAAAAAGAATCCAGCATAACCTTCTAAAAAGAAAAATCCATGAGAATTTTCCCTTAATCGACCTAGGGGTGGACTATTACATCACTAAGTTTAACTGTGAGGAACACATGTTTAAAGTCCTTCATATGGTTTGTGGTTCATCTTTCGACATTTTCTCTCAGTTCAAAAATAGAAACTTAGCTTTTTAGCAACGAAAGAAAACAATTCTGTTACAGCTGTTTGGGTTCGATTACCACGGTTATCAATAGAATTCTATGATGGTATCATTTTAGAAAAAATATGCAACATCATTGGGAGATTATTAAAAATAGTTTTCAATACATCTTCGACCTTACAGGGCCGTTATGCAAGATTATGTATCGAACTACAACTCGAGGAATCATTTATTCCTCTTATTCACATTGGAAATCATAAGTAAATTGTCCAGTATGAGGGTGAGAACTTCCTCTGCAAAGCTTGTGGGAGATTAGGTCACATATCAATGAAATGCCCATATATCAAAACCATGCATGTCAGGCCAACAACTTTGCCAAACCATTTGACTCCCCAATCCAGTGACACCATTGATACCCAAGAAATGAATGAAGCAATTTTCAATGTGAGAGGAATTCACCCTAAGGGCTCATGAGAGCCTTAAAACAAACAAGTTTTTTCATCCGCTAGAATTTTTCCCTTTTGAATGTATTTACCCCTACAAACCTGATGCTTACAAGTATTTTTGTTTGTTGGAAGGCTTATACATAATACATAACCAAAGGAATGCTTATAGTATATCATCAGCTCTGCAGGACTTCTGTATTTTTTTGCAGGAAGAAATGCAATAGCCTGCTCATGATTCAACTTCCTATTCAAGTAATCTGCCTGGAGCGAGCCAGGTCTGGGATCTTTACCCATAGATTTCTTTATTTATTCTTTATCTCCTTATCTTTCTTTTCGTTGTTGAATATCTCTTTGATTAATCAATGTGTGATATTCCGGGACAAAGGGTCGTGATCACGCTCAACTATGTCTAATAAAAGACTAAACGGGCATTACAAATATAATCCGGGGTATTATGCCCAGAGTCGATCCCACAGGGAATTTA
>ML357763.1:33285-65237 GCA_005239505.1 Nicotiana paniculata | reverse complement strand
TAAAAATAAATTAAATAATCCCAATTCAATTATGTCACTTTAATTGTAAAAACTCCCTTATCCCCTATCCCCTTATCGGTGAAAAAGGAGGTGTGACAGGAAGGACCCTAAAAAATCCGAGGCATAGCTTGGAAGGGCGCCTACGAGTTGGAAGCTATGGACGGCAGAATCCTACCAACATGTTGGAATGCCATTCACTTGAAGAAGTACTACTTTTAAGGAAAAGAAGTACCCCCGGTCAGGTATCACACGTTCGATTTTACTTTGAACATTTAAAATTTTACTAACCTTTTTAGATGATAGGCATAAAGCTAACCCATCACCAGATGTTGATATTAGACCTGCAAAGACGCGAGGAAATAACTAAATATCCCGGTCTAGGGTTACACTTTCTGATGGACGTTTTAAAGGGTTAAGCAGTCATCATCTAAAAATTATATACCTTCGAGTCCCGTATGTTTTTCCTTTTCAGGAAAAGGACCACAAGGAAGGAATAGTCAAGTGCTCGAGATTTCATTCTTCAAAGCTCAAACAATTGGGGGACTATACAGTATAGAAGGCAAAAATGAAGCAAAAAAGACTACCAAAAAGTTAAAGCTCGAGCCTGAAGATCCATATATCCAGCAAGTCAAGTGATACGAGCAAAATCGATAGAGCCAAAGACTCGAACACAAAACCTAATCCAAAAAACCTTCAAACATGTTCAGGTTAAAAGGAAAAATGTTAGCTACGAGGAAGAAACGCACATCTTTGTACTTATTCAAAATAGTTATGGATAAAAGATCAGCATCATTGTACTCATTCAAAAATGTTGTAACTAAAAACAGTTACTAAATCTTTGTACTCATATAGAAAACTGTTATCAAATAAAATAGTTACAGATGAAAGATCAAAATCCTTGTACTTGTTCAAGAAAACTATAAAACAGTTACGGATGTAAGAGCATTTCCCTCGTGCTTATTGAAATCTGTTGTCAGCAAAAACAGTTACGGGTGAAAACCCCAATTTGAATAAAAACTGTTACGAACGAAAAACAGTTTCCCTCTTGTATTAACTCGAAAAAACTGTTACATACAGAAAACAGTTACGAAATACAAGTGTATATCAAATCTGTTAAAAGAAAACAGTTGCAACATGAGTTTTAGACGATAATCAAACACATGTAAAATTTTGTGAAAGTACAAACAAAAAAAACTTTCCTCAGAAACATTCTTAAACATGTGAAAAATTCCTATCACTCTATTCCATTATTACACCTTTATGAAGTTGAGACGTCTTCTTCATTAAGTGTCGATCAGACAGGGCTCTCTTTCACAAATTATGCCTACTACAAAAAGGCACACATTTTATATGACACCGTGCCTATTACGAAAACGTGTGAGTAATCTAAAGCATTATATATGCAAAACTCAGAGGTAAAACTAAAACCTCAAAAAATAAAGCATGCAAAAGACTTAAAAAGTATAACAGAAACTCAACGGAAAACAAAAGTCATACTTGCATTAATACATTAAAACGGTTAAGTAAAAACTAAATATTAACTTATACTTAGCCGTATTGATTTTTTATATACATTGAGGTGACCCTAAGTTTTCATTTGGAGACTTTAGAGAGATCCAAATTTACCCCCGATGGGACTGGGGGTAACCACCATATGAGACAAAGATAAAAAAAGGGGGTGAATCAACATCTTAATCTTCTTGAGGAGGGGGATTGACTTCCTCAACAGCAGAAGGAGTAAGAGCAGCTTGGGACGAAGAGGCTTGGACAGCAAGAGTTTCACCTTTAGGTGGGGAAAGATTCAAACTTTGTTGAGCCTTTTCCATGGCTTCCTTGATCTTAACCATTTCAACATTAAGGTCGCAGTCTCCCCGACTCATGTCCGTCAATGTATCGAGGCGAGAATTCATGTACGCCCAACTAACATCGACAGTTGCCGCCTCTTCGAGACTTTCATAATCTCTCTCCCATAACTGAAGCTCATCTTTTAACCCAACCTTCTCAACTTCAGCAGCTTCATGGGCAGCCCTCAAAGGAACAATTGACTCCTCCAAAGATTGGGTTTTGTCTAAAGCAATGCGAAGATCCTCCTGAGTCCGGGTAAGTGACTTCACAAGCTCGCCTGAGTATTCCTCCTTCTGCTATAGTAAGGCTTTCAAGCTTCTAACTTCTTCTAAGGCACGGGATAATTGCTCGACAAACGAAGACTCAAGAATGCTCTTGTCTTTGTACGCTTGTTTAGAAGAAGCCTTCTCTACTGCCAACTCCGCAGCCACAACTCTCATTTGCCACTCCAAGGTATTCTGTTCTTCTTCTAAGGTATTAGACCCACAAGATTTCCTCTTGGAAGAAGAGGAACCAGTAATAATCTCCTAGGCCTGAGCGAAAGACATCTTCGAAATGGATGCAGCAAACATCCCCCGATCAGAAAACCCTATCAAAAGGAAAAAGGTTAAACAAACGAAGAAAAAGAAGCTCGAGTAAGGAAAAGAAGCGAAAAAAAAAGTTTCACTTAACATGAGTCTTCACTTTCCAATCGTACTTCATGGAGAAGTACTTCCAAGATCTTTCCTCCAATGGAGCAACCGACAACAACTTTTCTACCCAATCACGGATACCGGAAACATTCTCAACAGTACCCATGATTGTTGAAAGAGGAAGAAAATAGCTACGGTGTTAATAAAACACCTAACGAAAAGAGAAGAAAAATAACATGTGTGAACTAAAATGTACTCACGTGCGCGATTCCACTTCTCAGGGAAGGGAAGATTTTCCTCGCCCACTAAACCAGTAGTGAGCACAACAACATACCGAAGGTACCAACCTCTATCCTTATCGTCATCAGGGGTTACCAACACTCTTTTGATCTTAGCAGCCAGAGTGAAAACCCCTTGACGAAATAAGGTAGGAGAATAAAGATAAATGAGGTGATTGAAGGAAAAAGGAACCGAGGCTAAAGAAGCTAAACATCTAAGACACGCGAAAACCTTCCACACAAGAGGACCAACTTGTCCTAAGAAAATGTTGAAAAAATGACAAAAATCGATGATGATTGGATCAATAGGAGGTATAAACCCTAGAGTAAAAGGGTAAGTGTAAACAAAAGAATGCCTCGTCTTGTAAGACATTATTCTTTGATTACTATTCGGAATAAAAATGGGAAAACCAGACTCCCAAGAACATTCCCTGTGAACAAGGGGAATCAAACCTTATGTAATAAGAGTGGGATACCTATCAACACTATCAATGGATAACGACTGGTATACATGAACCTGACTATCCCTAGTGAATGTAAACTCAGCAGGAATGATTTCATCAACTCGTGGTTCGCGTAGGGGTTCGTGATATTCTCTATACCTGGACAGAGATCTGTAAACCCTAGCTTTTGGGGAGACTAAAGACCTGGCAGAAGAAGGGGAAACAATCTGAGAAGAAGAAGAGCCTCTCGAAGGAGTAGAGCCTAAACTACTCAGTCTACCACCCCTCTGACTCCGAGTCGGAGCGGAAGAGGGTGTCAACTCATCAACGTTTATGACTCCCTTAGATTGGTTTGAAGAAGACATATCTACAAAGGCAAAGAAAAAAGTTCTTTACAAATAAAGTTTGAAAGTTAGAAGCTTTTCATGAAAGAAAAGGAAAAGGGGGTATTTATACTCGAAGACAACCGTCAAAAAATGGAAAAAAAAAAAAGCAATGATGTGGAAACCATAATTGAAGATGTTACTTCGTGACTGATGCAGCTGCAAGAAAGCCCTAAAAGGCGTTGAATAATTGCAGAATCAACCCAAGAATGCCACGTGGCATAAGCATTAAATGGAAGTGACAAGCGACTATTATGTACAGGAAAAGATATAATGATTCGAGTAATATTCCCGCCCCATAAATAAGTATCCACTTACCAAATATTAATTGATAAATATATGTTAAGTAGGGGGACTATCAATATTGGTAAAAAAAGAGCTTCACACGTGTAATAAACCTTGATGACTCAGTAGTCTACGTGGAGCAATGAAGACACGTCAGCTAGACGGGACAGAAGAGGTACGAGGCAAAGAGGCACGGCAAATCACATCCATGGGTTAATTAGCTACTGAAGTCTCAACCTGATTGATGAGAAGATGAAGAGACATGGTCAAAAGTGTATTTGGACAGAATAAAGGGAAGATTCAGAGATCTTCAAATTAGAGATCCATACGTTACACAGCATTCACACAAAAATTACGGTTGATTCAATGTAATGTTACATTAGAGTCATTATTAGTCATTAATGCTCAGTCACCAAAAAAGGTAGACGTTATGTTAGGAAATTCCCTATATAAAGGAGAAAAATATAACCTGTAAAAGAGGGAGAAAAAACATTTGAATTACTATTGCAATATACTTACTTTTTGTGAATCTTACTTCTTTCCATTTACAAGTTTTCCTACAATTATAATCTTATTGTTTAGTTATCAGAAACCCGTGTTCTTCTTAAAATAGCTTTGAGCAAAGAATCAAATTCTTTGGTTAAACAGACGTCACGTCACAGGTGCATATCCCACCTCAGTTGAAGACACCAAGTCTTACTACTTTATCAACCCCAATACCATTCATAATCCAAATGCATTTCCTCTACAGGAACTAAAATACTGAAATCTCGAAACCACACTCTGAGAAGACCTCCCTTCAAACCATTCATCACCCCCAACATACGGGCAAGCATTCTATCATCATATCGACATCGCGTGACAACTAATCGCAAGCATCATCACTACCTGAGCATAGTCTTAAGGCTCTCAGAAACACAGCTACTGAGCTGAAACAACATCTTATTCTTATGTAGTGCCATAATATCAGCACATGGAAACATCTTGGATTACATCTGTACCACCATTTTAATTCCACAAATTTCTTGATAAATCATAGCAAACGCTTCACGACACTTAAGATTGAGTAGGAATGAGCATAGGCATAATCCTCAAAGAAATCAAATCGCACGATGAGGAATCAAGAAGGGAAGTACTCCTAACAGCCCTGTAGCCTCTCGAAAATAAGTACAGACGTCTCCGTACCGATCCGCAAGACTCTACTAAACTTACTCATGACTCGTGAGACCTACTGGAACCTACAGCTCTGATACCATGTCGTCACGACCCAAAATTCATAAGGTCGTGATCGCGTCGGACATCATTGTCAGACAAGCCAATCATAAATTAATTGAATTAATTTCCAGTTTTAGACTTTATGAAAATCATTACCCTTCATTTATTACATAATAACTAAATAAAATCCGTCAAGTAAATACAATGGTTTAAGTGTTCCCTTTTTAGTAAATATATCCCAAACACATCCCAGAACCCGGTGTCACAAGTACATGAGCAATTGCTAAGAATTTATACAATCATCACAAAGCCTGTTCGAAATATAAATTGGACAAGGAAATTTAAAATGAAAATAAATACAGTATGAGTGAGACTCCGTCAGCTGCAGATCGCCTCCGGATGATGCAGCTCGCTTAAGTCTCAAAACCATCTATGTCACTATGAAAGTACCTGTGCAATAAAAATGCACAGCAAGAGTAGCATGAATACAAAAAAATGTGTACTCAGTAATTCGCTCGCCTAATCACAGAGAGGTAGTGACGAGAGGTCGAATTAGACACTCACTAAGGCCCAGCAAATTAATTAACAACATATGATGAACACGGTAGGCATGTAAAGGTAGTAAAGCAGCAAATATATAAGGCACTGAAATCCAAGTAAATACTTGAAGTAAACAAACAGTTACCACTTTCTCGTTTTCCCCCAATTATCTTAAATAAACAATTTCCTCTTTGTTTTCCCCCAAATATTTTATCACTTTAAAAATCCATGAAAAACATTTAACAATTTAGCATGTGCATACAGGATAAGGACAACCGGCTTGAGTCGTCATAATAATCAACTTTGTGCACTGCCTAGGATCGAACGGCCCGTACCATAAGTGCACCTCTCAATAAAAATAATCATGTCTATGCACTGCCGAGGGTCGAACGGCCCGAACCATAAGTGCATCTTTCAATAACGTAATCATGTCTATGCATTGCCGAGGGTCGAATGGCCCGAACCATAAGTGCATCTTTCAATCCGCCGTGGCATACAGCCCACTCCCATGATAGTGGGGGAAATAACACTCCGCTTGCGGAATGTAAATTGCGTAGCGGTCACATGCAGTCATGCACAATCAACAATCCACCCCGAATACGTTGGGAAAACAAGTACTCAAGTAAATGGCAGATTTCTCCTTTAAAAACCACAAAATAGTATTTAAATCCTTTCTCGAAATTCATTTTCCAAGTTTTTATACTGTTTAATAATATAACTGTATCCGTAAATACGATTGCCCGCGAAGGAAATCAATTCTTCTTTTTGATGATTAACAAAATAAACTCAAATCTTCCTTAGTCATTCAATTACAATTTCGATTATATTAGCAGTCTAATACTACAAACAAGATCACAGGTACAACAGGTAAGGCATGCTAGTGGGTCCTAAGCTACCCGGACATGGCATAATAGTAGCTACGCACGGACTCCCGTCACGCCGTGCGTACGTAGCCCCCGGAGATAGTAACACATACTTAATTATTTCACCTAGGGGGACAATTCCCCCTCACAAAGTTATAAAGGAGACTTACCTCGCTCCGAAGTCCCATAACCGGCTTCCAAGCCCTTCTGACGACTCCAATGGATGCACTACGCCCCAAAACTACCAAATAAGGGGCAAAGAAATGAAAATTTATCCTAATACTTGCAACAAATTCAAATTATATACTGTCCAAACTCCGCTCGGTGAATTGACCAAAATTCCCTCGGGCCCACGTACCTGGAATTCGAAAATTTCTCGAAGATATAATCTACCCATAGCTCCACTAGCTCAAATTACAATTTACTCTACATTCCATGCTCAAATTCGTGGCTAAAAATCTAAATTACCATTTCTAGTTTTTTTTAATATTTCAAAATTTTTCCACAATTTCCATGTATAATTCTATGCAATAACCTTGTATTTAACTTAGAAACATGAAGGAGTTACTTACCTTAACATTGATGATGAATTTTCCCTCTTGAAGCCCTCCAAAAATCGCCTAAGCCATGAGAAAAATGAGAGAAATGGCCAACAATCTCGGTTTTAAAACATTTTGCCCAGCCTCATTTCCGCACCTGCGCTCCCACAGGTGCGACCAATGTCCCATACCTGCGGCTTCCTCAGCTCCAGCCCAAAATCGCACCTGCACCCCATTTTCTGCACCTGTGGCCAAAGCCTCGCAGGTGCGGTCGCACCAGACACCAGCAACTTCAGCTTTTTTCAACTTCAAATATTGATCTGTTAACAACCCGGAATCCACCCAAGGCCCCCGGGACCCCGTCCAATTATACCAACCTGTTCCAAAACATAGTGCAGACTTGCTCGAGGCCTAAAATCACATCAAACAACATCGAAACCACGAATGGCACCCAAATCCCAACTTTATGGACTTAGAAATTTCCAATTTCTACATCTGATGCCG
This sequence comes from Nicotiana paniculata, assembly GCA_005239505.1. Lineage (NCBI taxonomy): Eukaryota > Viridiplantae > Streptophyta > Magnoliopsida > Solanales > Solanaceae > Nicotiana > Nicotiana paniculata. Next base: position 57,710 of record ML357763.1, on the reverse strand, counting down.
AAACCTATCAAATCACGTCTGATTGACCTCAAATTTTGCACACAAGTCATATTCGACATTACGGACCTATTCCAACTTCCGGAATCGCATTTCGACCCCGATATCAAAATTTCCACTTCCGGTCGGATTTCTCAAAAACCTTCAAATTTTTATCTTTAGCCAAATGACTTCAAAATAACCTACAAGCATCTGAATTAACTTCCGATCGCGCTCCCAACTCCAGAATCACCATACGAAGCTATTCCCAGACTCGGAATCCAAAACGGACATCAATATCACTAAAATGCGCTTCAAGATAAACTTAGGAAATTCCTTCAAAAATGCTGACTTCCACAATATACGCCGAATCCCTCCCCGGTTATCCAAAACCCGATCCGGACATACGCCTAAGTCCGTAATCATCATACGAACCTGCAGGAACCTTCAAATCCTGATTTTGAGGTCGTTTACTCAAAATTCCAATCTTATTCCATTTCTCCAACTCAAGGCTTCTGAAATGAGAATTTTCTTTCCAAACCAACTCTAAACATCCCGAAATTCAATTCCGACCACGCCCACGGGTCATAATACCTTAAACGAAGCTGCTCACGGCCTCAAACTGCAGAACGACGCGCTAGAGCTCAAAATGACCGGTCGGGTCGTTACACTGACCCTCTACTGAGATGGACCCCTAAGAAGACGAGGACATTTCCTCCTCATATCCCCAAACTCTCCACACTCGTAACAACTCCCTAGTATGGGGGACGTGGACTGAAGGGAACCCCTAGTACCAAGATAACTAATAGAAGGACCTAGCATGGAGGAACCCTGAACTTATGGTGCACGGGATGAACTCTAGGGTAGAAGGGATTTGAATGATGAGCGGACCGGATGAGAACTGCGGAAACACTGTCCCGATGATGCACCACTATAAGCTGGACGAGCTGGCTGAGTAGGCCTAAATGGGTGGTCCCTGCTATGCTGAAACTGACCCATGGAGGGAACACCACCAAAGCTTCCAGATCCTCGGGACCTCTTGGCTTCCCTCTCATCTCGCTCCTAGCGACGAACTTACTCAATCTCTCGGGAAATATCAACAACCTGCTCAAAAGTAGCACCTGATACCCTCTTTCTGGTCATAAGAATACAAAGTTGATATGTGAGGCCATCCACGAACCTCCTAATCCTCTCTCTCTCTCTCTGTAGGGACCAACCAAATAGCATGAAGGGCTAGCTCAGAAAATCTCATCTAATACTGCGTCACAGTCATATCCTCCTGTCGCAGCTGCTCAAACTGCCTGCGCAGCTCCTCTCTGTGGGACTGTGGTACATACTTTTCTAAGAAGAGAGTGTAAAACTATTGCCAGGTAACGGGTGCTGCACCAATAGGCCTATTGTCACGCCCCCAAATCCCACCATCGGGTCGTGATGGCGTCTAACGTTGAACCCGCTAGACAAGCCAACGTGAATAAATAAACTAGCATATTAACATTAATTTTAGTAGGATAAACTAAACGGCTTACAATTTAACAGCGAAAATAAATATGGTTTCGAGCTAAATAAGGAAAACATAATACATCGACGCATAATTTTCCAAAAACCTGGAGTCACAAACTCGCGAACTGTCTATAAGAGTGCTAAATACGAGTCTGAAAAGAGAATACATAGTTGTCTCTGAAACTAGGGAAAAACAAGACAGAAGCGAAGACAAAGGGATGGAAGAGACGCCAAGGCCCACGAACGCCAGCGGTCATACCTTGAAGCCTCTATGATAAGCTGGAAGACACTCCCACTAATGATGTCCTCCGGGTCCGGCTGCGTAATCTGCACAACATAAAGAAGTACAGGTGTAGCATCAGTACAACCGACCCCATGTACTGAGTAAGAGTCGAGCCTAACCTCGGCGAAGTAGTGACGAGGCTAAGACACGACAACAAAGTGTACCTGCGCAGTTTAACAGTATAGCAGAAACTAAACAAGAATACAACTACGGGGAGAACATGTTCGGGGTAAGAGATAGCAAATACTGAAATGACAGAAACGAAAACAACAGTCTGAAATATCAGAAAATAATAACGGGAAATCACAACACAGATTAAACAGTGAAATATGTGGCACCGCATGTCCCCTCGTGCATAATAATAATATAAAACATGGCACGGAATGTCCCTTCGTGCATAATCAATATAAGCATGGCACGGAATGTGTGCATAATAAATATAAACATGGCACGGAATGTCCCCTCGTGCATAATCAATATAAGCATGGCACGGAATGTCCCCTCGTGCATAATAAATATAAACATGGCACGGAATGTCCCCTCGTGCATAAGAAATATAAACATGGCACGAAATGTCCCCTCATGCATAATAAATATAAACATGGCACGGCATCACCCTTCGTGCTTTAACACTCTTCCTCACCCCAAACAACAATCACAAACAAGGGCAAGGAAATAAACAGAGTAAAAATAGAAATCCCGGCAAGGGAACATCAATTAAACAATTAAATCCCGGCAAGGGAACTATACCACGATGAACCGGCAAGGGTACTTTTCAATAACTCTTTCTCTTTCTTTCACTTTCATTTTCATAATTTATTCAATTACTCGAGTCAATGCTCCAAAGGATGTAATTATCTCGTATTCCTTCATCATTCGTTTCACAATTTGAGCCAATGCTCCAAGGATGAAATTATCTCATATCTCTTCACTATTCGTTTTACAATTTGTGCCAATGCTCCAAAGATGTAACTATCTCATATATTAATTTGATCCAATGCTCCAAAGATGTTTAAAGATTACCATTCCCTTCACATGCCCTTTACAACGTATAGAAATCCTCAATTAGGCATAGAGATTACAACAAAGTCAGAATATTCACAATATAGGGACTCACGGTCATGCTAGACACCAATGTATTGATACTCGTCACCATGCCTATACATCGTATTTGACAATTAAAAAATAGCAAATAATACTCAACTCCTATTCCCTCAAGCTAAGATTAGACCAAACACTTACTTCGGGTCCAAAGTATAGCAATCAACCCTCTAACACCAAGATTAGACCAAACACTTACTTCGGGTCCAAAGTATAGCAATCAACCCTCTAACACCGCCTTTCCTTTAGAATTCAACTCTGGAATGGTATTATCTAGACATAATCAACTCAAGTATATCAATAAGGATTCAATGATTCAACTACATGGCCTAATTATCCATTTCCTAGCATTCTTCCAAAATTATAAAAATTCGACCCCGGGCCTGCTCACTCGGATTCTTGAAATTCTCGAAGGGAACACTCACGCAAAGCCTAAGGATCATAAAAAATGATTTTTGCTTGATTTCATGGCCAATTCGCAGAAAATTCCAAAGTGATCACAAGTTCTAGGTTACTACCCAATTTATTGAATTTTTGCACTAGTTTATGTAGTTAATTAAGCTAGGATGCATGCATGAAACAAATTTCCAGGTGGAATTCACTTACCTTATGAGACCTGGTTGATAGGTCTTAAGAATGAAGGAAATCTCCTAAGGAAGAAGATGGAAATGAGAAAAATGGGTTTAAAACCCCTATTTATAACTCACTACCTGAACAGTGATCTCACACCTGCGGCTCTGGGGACCGCACCTGCGGTCTCGCACTTGCGAGAAGAATCTCGCACCTGCGGAATTGGGCTAGAGGGTCTGGGATCGCACCTGCGAAGTGGAGACCGCACATGCGGTCTCGCACCTGCGAGAAATGCTCCGCACCTGCAATGGCTAGCCAGGCCACTAGTGATCGCATCTGCCATGCCTGGGACCGCACCTGCGGTCTCGCACCTGCGATGCTGGGCAACCACACCTGCGGTCACACCAGAGCAGGTGCACCAGCAGCCTTGTTTGCTGGTTCTTAGCCCCTCGTTAGGTGCCCGGAAGGCACCTGGGCCCACCCGAGTTCTAGTCCAAATATACCAACGAGTCCCAAATCATATTATGGACTCGCTCGAGCCTTCGGAATACTCAAAACAACGCTAAAACTCGAAATAACGCCCCCAAACCTCAAGAACCAAACTTAGGAATTTGAAGGTTTCTAAACTTCGCTAACAACGTGTCGAACCGACCTATACAACTCGGAATGATACCAAATTTCGCAGATAACTCCCGCAACATCCTACGAACTTATCCGTGCCATCAAATCGCCAAAACAACATCATATACATCGAAATAGGCCTCAAAATCCATGAATTCTATCAAATTTCATAAAACATCAAATTTTCCATTTTAAGTCCGAAACCCGTCAAACGAAATCCGATTTCAACCAAACTTCACAAAAAGTGCTTAAACCATATATATAACCTGTACCGGGGACCGGAACCAAAATACGGCCCGATACCATCACTTTCTAATCAGATTTTATTTTCACTTTCCTTAAATATTTAAAAAAACAATTTTACTCAAAAATTCATTTCTCAGGCTTGGGACCTCGGAATCGGGCATACGCCCAAGTCACGGGTCCGGGTCCGTTTACCCAAAATGTTGACCGAAGTCAAATTTATTCATTTTAATATCAAATCTTAGCATTGTTTCACAGAATTTCATATTTAAGCTGTCCGGTTACGCGCCCGGACTGCACATGCAAATCGAGGCAATTACAAATGTTGTTTTCAAGGCCTCGAAAGTACTGAATGGGTAATAAAATAGGTGATGACCCCTTTGGGTCGTCACATTCTCCACCTCTAAAACAACCGTTTGTCCTCGAACGGACAGAAGAAGGAAGTACCTGAGTCGGGAAATAAATGAGGGTAACGGCTCCGCATCTCGGACTCGAACTCCCAGTTCGATGCCTCAGGAGGCTGACCTCTCAACTGAACACGAACAGAAGGGAAACTCTTGGATCTCAATTGACGAATCTGCCGGTCTAGAATAGTTACCGGCTCCTCCTCATAAGATAAGTCCTTTTCCAACTGGATAGTGCTGAAATCTAACACGTGGGTTGGATAGCCGTGATACCTCCGAAGCATGGACACATGAAAAACTGGATGTACGGCTGATAAGCTAGGTGGCAATGCAAGTCTATAAGCCACCTCTCACACTCGATCAAGAATCTCAAACAGACCAATGAACCTAGGGCGAAACTTTCCCTTCTTCCCAAATCTCATCACGTCCTTCATAGGCGACACTCGGAGCAATACTCGCTCACCAACCATGAAAGCCACATCTCGAACCTTACGATCTGCATAACTCTTTTTCCTGGACTGCGATGTACGAAGCCTATCCTGAATGATCCTAACCTTGTCCAAGGCCTCCTGAACCAAGTCTGTACCCAACAACCGAGCCTCTCCCGACTCAAACCATCCAACCGGAGATCGACACTGCCTACCATATAAAGCCTCATAAGGAGCCATCTGGATCCTCGACTGGTAGTTGTTGTTGTAGGCAAACTCTGCTAAAGGCAAGAACTGATCCCATGATCCTCCAAAGTCAATAACACAAGCTCGGAGCATATCCTCCAAAATCTGAATAGTCCGCTCGGACTGTCCATCTGTCTGAGGATGAAGTGCTCAACTCCACCTAGGTGCCTAACTCTCGGTGAACTGCTCTCCAGAAATGCGAGGTAAACTGCGTGCCCCGATCCGAAATGATAGATACTGGCACACCATGAAGGCGAACAATCTCCCGGACATAGATCTCAGCTAACCTCTCGGATGAATAGGATACTGCCACAGGAATGAAAAACTGACTTGGTCAGCCTATCAACAATGACCCACACTGCATCGAACTTCTTCCGAGTCAACGGAAGTCCAGTAACAAAGTCCATAATGATCCTCTCCCACTTCCACTCGGGAAGCTCAATCCTCTGAAATAAACCACCAGGCCTCTGATGCTCATACTTAACCTACTGACAATTCAAACATCGCGCCACATAAGCCACAATATCCTTCTTCATTCTACGCCACCAATAATGTTGCCGCAAATCCTGATACATCTTTGCGGCGCCTGGATGAATAGAGTACCGGGAACTATGGGCCTCCTCTAAAATAAACTCTCGAATCCCATCAACATTGGGCACACAAACTCGCCCAAGAAATCTCAAAACACCATCATCATCTAAGGTCACCTTCTTGGCGCCTCCGCGCTGCACCGTATCTCTAAGGACACACAATTGAGGATCATCAAATTGCCGATCACGGATACGCTCCAATAATGAAGAAGCTACCGTACAAGCCAACACTCGACTAGGCTCAGAAATATCCAACCTCACATATCGATTGGCCAAAGCCTGAACATCCAAAGCAAGCGGCCTTTGACTGACCGGAATAAAAGCAATACTGCCCATGCTAAGCTGACTTCCTACTCAAAGCATCGGCCACCATATTGGCCTTCCCCGGGTGATATAAGATGGTAATGTCATAATCATTCAACAACTCTAACCACCTTCTCTGCCTCAAATTCAGCTCCTTTTGCTTGAACAAGTACTGAAGACTCTTATGATCCGTGAACACCTCACACACCACGCCATACAGATAGTGCCTCAAAATCTTCAATGCATGGATAATGGCTGCTAACTCCAAATCATGCACTGGATAGTTCTTCTCATGAATCTTTAACTGCCTCGAAGCATAAGCAATGACCTTGCCATCCTGCACCAAGCCCAATACAGGAATCATCATAATAGACTGTATAAGACCCTGAACCTGTGGGATAAACCAATACCGGTGTTGTAGTCAGAGCTGTCTTGAGCCTCTGGAAGCTCGCCTCACACTCGTCCGACCATCTAAACTGGGCACCCTTCTGGGTCAACCTGGTCATCGGGGCTGCAATAAGTGAGAACCTCTCCACGAACCGACGATAATAGCCTGCTAATCCCAAGAAACTCTGAATCTCTGCAGCTGATGCTGGTCTAGGCTAGTTCTTGACTGCCTCAATCTTTTTCGAGTCAACCTGAATACCCTCTGTTGATACGACATGACCCAGGAATGCAACTGAACTCAACCAGAACTCACACTTCGAAAACTTTGTATATAGCTGGCTATCCTTCAGAGTCTGAAGAACCACTCTGAGATGCTGCTCGTGCTCCTCCTGACTGCGGGAGTATATCAATATATCATAAATGAAGACTATCACGAACGAGTCCAAATAAGGCCTGAACACTCGGTTCATCAACATAAAATTTGTTGGGGCATTTGTCAATCCAAACGACATGACTAAAAACTCGTAATGCCCGTACCAAGTGCGGAAAGCTGTCTTAGGGACATCAGATGCCCTAATCCTCAACTGATGGTTGCCAGATCTCAAGTATATCCTTGAAAATACCTTAGCACCCTGAAGCTGATCGAACAAATCATCAATCCTCAGCAGTGGATACTTATTCTTGATTGTAACCTGTTCAATTGTCGGTAATCGATGCATATCCTCATCGAACCATCCTTTTTATTCACAAACACTACTGGAGCGCCCCAAGGAGAAACGCTGGGCCTAATGAAACCCTTCCCAAGCAAATCCTGCAATTCTTCCTTCAACTCTTTCAACTCTGGTGGGGCCATGCGATACGGCGGAATAGAAATGGGCGGAGTGCCCGAAGCCAGATCAATGCAGAAATCAATGTCCCAGTCAGGTGGCATCCTCTGCAGTTCAGAAGGGAAGACCTCAGGAAACTCACGAACCACGGGCACCGAATCAATAGAGGGAACCTCAATGCTGGAATCGTGCACATAAGACAAATAAACCAAACAACCTTTCTCGACCATACGCCGAGCATGCACGTACGAAATAACACTGCGGGTAGAATGAGCAGGAGTTCCTTTCCACTCCAAACGGGGCAAATCCGGTAAGTCTAAGGTCACCGTCTTGGCATGACAATCCAAGATAGCATGATATGGGGATAACCAGTCCATCCCTAATATAACATCAAAGTCGACCATACCTAAAAGCAACAAATCAACACGGGTCTCAAGACCCCTAATCACCACAACAAAAGAACGATGGAATCGATCGACCACGATAGAATCACCCACCGATGTAGATACATAAACAGGAATACTTAGTGGATCACTACGCATGACCAGGTATGGTGCAAAATAAGAGGACACATATGAATACGTAGACCCTGGATCAAATAGCACTGAATCATCTCTGTCACAAACCCGAATAGTACCTGTAATGACTGCATCTGAAGACTCGGTCTCTGGCCTGGCTGGGAGAGCATAACATCGGGGCTGGGTCCCACCACTCTGAACCACATCTCTGGGACGGACGGCTGCTGGCTGGCCTCCACCTCTAGCGGCCTGAGCTCTACCTCTATGACCTCTACCTCAACCTCCAGCACCTCTACCCCCACCTTTACCTGGCTGTGCAGGCTGTGGAACACCTGAGGCCTGTACTATGGCACGAGAACCCTGATGCTGAGACCCACCAGAACCTCGGGAGCAAAACCTGGAAATGTTCCCCAAACCACCGCAAGTATAACAAGGCCTCTGCTGATGTAACTGCTGACTCTGGAACTGGCCTTGTCGACCCTGATAACCACCATGGAAATTCTGAAGCGGCGGTGCACCGATAGGTGCTGATGGCGCACTGTAAGGCTGCTGATCGGAATAGTGCGTCTGATAACCACGACCACCTGAAGTACCATAGGAAACCTGGAGAGCTGATTGAAAAGGTCTGGGAGGATGACCTCTGCCTGAAGAATCCCTGATCCCAGATGAGGCTCCACTGAAACGACCGAAATGACGGGGCCTCTTGTCAGCCCCCTGACCACTTCCCTATGAAAAAATCATCCCAATCCTCCTAGCCACATTGGCCGCATCCTGGAACGATATATCTGTACCTGACTCTCTGGCCATCTAAAGTCTGATAGGCCGGGTCAATCCCTTGATAAACCTTCGAACCCTCTCCCGATCAGTGGGAAGTATCATAAGAGCATGTTGGGATAGAGTGATGAACCTGGTCTCGTACTGAGTGACCGACATGGATCCCTGCTAGAGACGCTCAAATTGCCTCCGAAGGTCCTCTCTTTGGGTAATAGGAAGGAACTTCCCCAGAAATACCTCTGAGAACTGAGTCCAAGTCAAAGGTGTAAATCCAGCTGGTCTGACAAAGCAATAGTCTCTCCACCAACTCTTGGTTGCGCCAGATAACCGAAAAGTAGCGAAGTCAACCCCGTTTGATTCCACTATACCCATATTCTGAAGAACCTCATGGCAGCTGTCCAAATAATCCTGGGGTCCTCTGATGGTGAACCAGTGTAAGTAGTAGTAAATAACTTAGTGAACATGTCCAGTCTCCACAAAGCATCTGCTGACATGGCTGCTCCCTCTGCTACCGGTGTTGCAATATCCGGCCGAGCTATTCTGGCTGGCTGAGGTGTCGGAGTCTGAAACTGTGGAGCTAGCTGCTCTGGTACGCGGGCGGCAGGAGTCTGGGCACCTCCCCCAGCCTGAGAGGTGGCTGGTGCTGTAGGAAGAAGACCCTCATGTGCTACACTCTCCATGAGTCTGACTAGGCGGACAAGGGCATCCTGAAGCACTGGGGTAGCTATGAACCCCTCTAGGACCTGAGCTGGTCCAACTGGGTCTACCGGAACCGGGACCTCCTCCTCAGACTCGACCTGAGGGTCCTCCACTGGGGCTGCTGCTCTAAGCTGATCCCGACCCCGCCTTCGGCCTCTAGCACGGCCTCGTCCTCGTCCTCGACCTCGACCCCCAGTAGGAGCTGTAGCAGGAGTGTCAGGCTGCTGAGCGGAACCAAGGGAAGCAAACGTCCTCGCCATCTACGAGAGAATAGAATAGAAACTCAATCAGTACTTAGAATTCATAGTGCACGACAGAGAAGGAAAGAAATATGGAGTCATCCTAACTTCGCAGCCTCTGGGGGATAAATACAGACACCTTTGTACCGATCCCTCAGACTCTACCAAGTCGTCCATGAGTTCTGAGACCTAAGTGACCTAGAGCTCAGATACCAACTTGTCACGCCCCGAAATCCCACGATCGGGCCGTGATGGCGTCTAGCGTTGAACCCGCTAGACAAGCCAACGTGAATAAATAAACTAGAATATTAACATAAATTTTTTAGGATATACTAAACGGCTTAAAATTTAACAACGGAAATAAATATGGTTTCGAGCTAAATAAGGACAACATAATACATCGACGCATAATTTTCCCAAAACCTGTCTATAAGAGTGCTAAATACGAGTCTGAAAAGAGAATACATAGTTGTCTCCGAAACTAGGGAAAAACAAGACAGAAGTGAATACAAAGGGATGGAAGAGACGCTAAGGCCCACGAACGCCAGCGGGTATACCTTGAAGCCTCTATAATAAGCTGGAATACACTCCCACTAATGATGTCCTCCGGGTCCGGCTGCGTAATCTGCACAACATAAAGAAGTACAGGTGTAGCATCAGTACAACCGACCCCGTGTACTGAGTAAGTTCCAAGCCTAACCTCGGCGAAGTAGTGACGAGGCTAAGACACGACAACAAAGTGTACCTGCGTAGTTCAACAGTATAGCAGAAACTAAACAAGAATACAATTACGAGGAGAACATGCTGGGGGTAAGAGATAGCAAATACTGAAATGAAAGAAACAAAAACAACATTCTGAAATATCTGAAAATAATAATGGGAAATGACAACACAGATTAAACAGTAAAAGATGCGGCACGGCATGTCCCCTCGTGCATAATAATAATATAAAACATGGCACGGAATGTCCCTTTGTGCATAATCAACATAAGCATCGCACGGAATGTCCCCACGTGCATAATAAATATAAATATGGAACGGAATGTCCCCTCATGCATAATCAATATAAGCATGGCACGGAATGTCCCCTCGTGCATAATAAATATAAACATGGCACGGAATATCCCCTCGTTCATAATAAGTATAAACATGGAACGGAATGTCCCCTCATGCATAATAAATATAAACATGGCACGGAATGTCACCTCGTGCATAATAAATATAAACATGGAACAGAATGTCCCCTCGTGCATAATAAATATAAACATGGAACAGAATGTCCCCTCGTGCATAATAAATATAAACATGGCACGGAATGTCCCCTCGTGCATAAGAAATATAAACATGGCACGAAATGTCCCCTCATGCATAATAAATATAAACATGGCACGGCATCACCCTTCGTGCTTTAACACTCTTCCTCACCCCAAACAACAATCACAAACAAGGGCAAGGAAATAAACAGAGTAAAAATAGAAATCCCGGCAAGGGAACATCAATTAAACAATTAAATCCCGGCAAGGGAACTATACCACGATTACTCGAGCCAATGCTCCAAAGGATGTAATTATCTCATATTTCTTCATCATTCGTTTCACAATTTGAGCCAATGCTCCAAGGATGAAATTATCTCATATCTTTTCATTATTCGTTTTACAATTTGAGCCAATGCTCCAAAGATGTATTTATCTCATATATTAATTTGAGCCAATGCTCGTGAGATGTTTAAAGGTTACAATTCGCTTCACATGCCCTTTACAACGTTTAAAAATCCTCAATTAGGCATAGAGATTACAACATAGTCAGAATATTCACAATATAGGGACTCAAGGTCATGCTAGACACCAATGTATAGATACTCGTCACCATGCCTATACATCGTATGACAATTAGCAAATAGAAAATAATACTCAACTCCTATTCCTTCAAGCTAAGGTTAGACCAAACACTTACTTCGGGTCCAAAGTATAGCAATCAACCCTCTAACACCGCCTTTCCTTTAGAATTCGACTCCGGAATGGTATTATCTAGACATAATCAACTCAAGTATATCAATAAGAATTCAATGATTCAATTACATGGCCTAATTATCCATTTCCTAGCATTCTTCCAAAATTATCAAAATTCGACCCCGGGCCCGCTCGCTCGGATTCTTGAAATTCTCGAAGAGAACACTTACCCAAAGCCTAAGGATCATAAATATACGATTTTTACTTGATTTCATGGCCAATTCACAGAAAATTCTAAAGTGATCACAAGTTCTAGGTTACTACCCAATTTCTTGAATTTTTGCACCAGTTTATGTAGTTAATTAAGCTAGGATGCATGCATGAAACAAATTTCCAGGTGGAATTCACTTACATTATGAGACCTGGTTGATAGCTCTTGAAAATGGAGGAAATCGCCTAAAGAAGAAGATGGAAATGAGAAAAATGGGTTTCAAACCCGTATTTAAAACTCACTGCCTAAACAGTGCTCTCGCACCTGCGGCTATGGGGACCGCACCTGCGGTCTCGCACTTGCGAGAAGAATCTCGCACCTACGGAACTAGGCTAGGGGGTCTGGGATCGCACTTGCAAAGTGGAGACCGCACGTGCGAGAAATGCTCCGCACCTGCGAGAAATGCTCCGCACCTGCGATGGCTAGCCAGGCCACTGGTGATGGCACCTGCGATGCCTGGGACCGCGCCTGCGGTCTCGCACATGCGATGCTGGGGAACCGCACCTGCGGTCACACTAGAGCAGGTGCACCAGCAGCCTTGTTTGCTGGTTTTTAGCCCCTCGTTAGGTGCTCGGAAGGCACCTGGGCCCACCCGAGCCCTAGTCCAAATATACCAACGAGTCCCAAATCATATTATGGACTCGCTCGAGCCTTCAGAATACTCAAAACAACGCTAAAACTCGAAATCACACCCCCAAACCTCAAGAACCAAACTTAGGAATTTGAAGGTTTCTCAACTTCGCTAACAACGTGCCGAACTGACCTATACAACTCGGAATGATACCAAATTTCACAGATAACTCCCACAACATCCTACGAACTAATCTGTCCGATCAAATCGCCAAAACAACATCATATACATGGAATTAGGCCTCAAAATCCATGAATTCTATCTAATTTCAGAAAGCATCAAATTTTCCATTTTAAGTCTGAAACCCGTCAAACGAAATCTGATTTCAACCAAACTTCACAAAAAGTACTTAAACCATATATATGACCTGTACCGCGCGCCGGAACAAAAATACGGCCCGATACCATCACTATCTAATCAGATTTCATTTTCAATTTCCTTAAATATTTTCAGAAAATAATTTTACTCAAAAATTCATTTCTCGGGCTTGGGACCTCGGAATTCGATTCCGGGCATACGCCTAAGTCCCATATTTTTCTACGGGCCCTCTAGGACCGTCAAATCACGGGTCCGGGTCCGTTTACCCAAAATATTAACTGAAGTCAAATTTATTCATTTTAATATCAAATCTTAGCTTTTTTTCACAGAATTTCATATTTAAAGCTGTCCGGTTACGCGCTCGGACTGCGCACGCAAATAGAGGCAACTACAAATGAGATTTTCAAGGTCTCGAGAGTACGAAATGGGTAATAAAATAGGTGATGACCCATTTGGGTCGTCACACCTACGCCTCTCATAAGCCTCCCACCAAGTAAAGGCAGCTTCTGAAAACTGGAAAGTAGTGGACGAGACCCCACTGGTCTCCAATATACCCGTTGTACGAAGCATCCTCTAACACTTGTCCAAGAAACCCTGGGAATCCACCACTGAAAGTTGGAGGCTGAAGTATACCAAACCTCTCCAATCTACGCTGCCCATCATCAGGCATGACTGGAATCACATAGTCCTGAACATGTGTAACTGTCTGAGCTTGAGGTGCCTCCGGTGTCTGAAGTCCCTGAATAACCTACTTAGGTGTACGGGCAGCAAGAGTCTGAGTGCCTCCACCGGCCTGAGAAGTAGCTGCTATAGTAGAAACAGCAACCGCCTGTGCCAGACTTGTGCACACGGTCAAAATTTGAGCCAAGGTCTCCTGAAGACCTGGAATGACAATAGGTGTTGTCGGTGCCTGGGCTGGTCCCGCTGGAACATCTACGGCTGGGACCTGATCTGGAATAACAGTTGATTCTATGGGTATTTCCCCGGCTTCTTCGCGGGCTGCACCTCTATCTCTACCACAGCCTCGACCGCGGCCTCGACCCCTAGTGGGTCCAACTGGTGGCTGATTATACTGCCCGGTAGCACGTGTCCTCACCATCTGTTAAAAAATGAAACAACAGAAGTTTAGTTACCAGAATCAATAGATTCGCACGACAAGAATTCAAGAATGTGAGATTTTTCCTAAGGGTTTTGCAGCCTCTCGAAGATAAGTACAGACGTCTCCGTACCGATCTATAAGACTCTATTAAACCTTTTCATGACTGGTGAGTCCTATGTAACCTAGGCTCTGATACTAACTTGTCACAACCCCAAAACCACCCTAGTCGTGATGGCATCTATCGTGATACTAGGCTACCCAATTCACTCGCACAACATAAAGGAACTTTTCATCTAATTCATTACTAATCCGATATTTCATAAAAATTTTGTTTAAGCATTTCAAAACAAGTAAAGATATGTAAAGCATTCAAACACATCCCGATCCCGGAGTCACTAGTCATGAACAACTAAAAGAAAATAAAAATATGATTGTCTCCTTAATACAAAATAAGTCTGAGAATAAAAATACTAAAGAAATAGGAAGGACAAAGGCAAGTCCGCGGACGCCATGTAACTACCTCGTGAATCTCCTATATGCTCCGAAAAGGGAAAGATCATCTCTCACTCTAACATGGCACATGAATCTGCACACAAGGTGCAGCGAGTAACATGTGTACGCTAACTCAGTAAGTAACAATTATAACTAAAGACTGAGTGTAGTGACGGTCATTTAAAATCATATAAATCTCATAACATAAAAACTTCGGTGGAAATAACAAGATCAAATCAGTAATTAAATTCTGAACATCTCATAAAACTCCAGTTTGATTGAAAGTTTTTTAAACATTTGTTCAACATTTTCAATAGAGGCTCAGTATAAAAGAAGAGTGAAAACAGTAATTTCAAAAAACAAGCCCCTCGGGCGAAGTATCACCCATATATAGCCCCTCGGGCAAGCCTCTCAGTCACTCGTGACTCAACTAACACCAATCAGCACTCACGCTCAATAGGTACCTCATAATAACTGCTGCGGCGTGCAGCCCGATCTATAAAAAGATAGTCGACTGCGCTCACTGGGCGGTGCAGACTCCGGACGGGCTCCTACAGCCCAAGCCCTATATCGCTGTAGCGTGCAACCCGACCCAGTATCGATGCGGCGTGCAGCCCGATCCATCATATCGCTGCAGGGTGTAGCCCGATCCATATATATATATATATATATAACGTTGCGGCGTGCAGCCTGATCCATAACTATCCTCACAATTCGGCTCTCGGCCTCACTCAGTCATCATCCTCACAAGCCATTCGGGCATTTCAGTACAACTCAAGGGACTCAGCCCAAAATATCTTTCACATATTAAAAAATAAAGTGATGAACAGGATTTAACAGTAAACAAATACAAATCATGACTAAGAATATATTTTCTATCAAAATCAGTGTGAGGACAGTAGAAAAATACCGCTAAGGGTCCAAACAGTATGGCACAAGGCCCCAAACATGGCATTCAACCCAAGTTAACTGAATCATTTCTAAAAAACATGGAAATCATATAACTTTTATCAAATACGCAACTCTACAGTTGCCACGGGACGGACCAAGTCACAATCCCTACCAGTGCACGCCCACACGCCCGTCACCTAGCATGTGTGTCACCTCATTTATCAAAATAGTACAAAATTCCAGGGTTTCATACTCTCAGGTCTAGATTTACAATCGTTACTTATTTCAAACCGGATGAAAATCTACTTCGTGATTCCCTTGCCGCTCGACTCGGCCTCAAATCACCCTGAATCTATTCAAAATCAAATTCGTAACATCAATGTATGCTAAAGGAACAAAACACATGCGAAATAATAATATTACATCAAAAATCTCGAAATTGGCAAAACCCGACCCCCGGGCCCACGTCTCGGTATCCGATAAAAATCACATCACCAAAATCCTTATCCTCTCACGAGTCCATACATACCAAATTCACCAAAAACTAACTTCGCTTGACTCCTCAATCACTTAATTCTTAGTCTCAAATTTCAAGCCCTAATCCCCTAATTTTCACCCTTAAATCCCACAAATTTCATACTTAATCAGATAAAAATCACCATAGAATCAAGTATTAAGTTCAAAAATATTACCTCAAAGTGATTCCCCTTGAATCCCTCTTCAACTCTCTCAAAAAGCTCCAAGTCCGAACACAAATGGTGGAAAAATAACCCAGTTTCGCGAAGTCTCAAATTTATATGCTCTGACCAGGGATTCCACACCTATGGACACTTTTCTAGCACCTGCGGTCCCAGGTGCTTACCTGCGAAAAGTCACTTAAACCCAATGTCTGCACCTGCGGCCCAGCACTCGCACCTGCGGGCTCGCAGATGCGCTCCTTCCTTCGCATCTGCGGTCAAGCCCAGACCTTCATTTTTTGCATTTACGACACCTCCTCCGCACCTGCGATCATCGCACTTGCGGCTTCCCATCCGCAGGTGCAGCCACACCAGAAGAGTTACACCAGCAACCGGCTGCTGCATTTTTCCAACTTCCAACTTCCGTTAGCCATCCGAAAATCAATCCCGAAGGGGCCTCAACCAAATAACATCTCGTATAACATCACCCGAACTTATTCGAACCCTCGAAACACTCAAAACAACATCAAGACACCAAATTAACCCGAAATTCAAGCCTATGGATTTCTGAACTTTCGAAATCCGCCTGATAGCTAATTTTCCTTGCCGACCGAAAATCGCCAAAATACAATTTTACCAATTCAAGCCTAATTCTACCATGGACCTCCGAATAACATTCCGAACATGCTCCTGAGTCCCAAATCACCTAGAAAAGCTATCTGAACCATAAAAACCAATTTTCGAGATCATTTACCTATAAGTCAACTTTCGGTTGACTTTTCCAACTAAATAACCAACTTAAGAGACTAAGTGTCTCATTTCTCTCCACAATCACTCCGAACCCGAGCCAACCAACCCACACAACATAAAAGAGCTTAACCACACACAATGAAGCAGAAATGGGAGAAACGGGGCTAAAACTCTCGGAACGGCCGATCAGGTCGTTACATTAATGTACAATGAATTCCCAGAATTCAACATCACCTACCAACTTTGGTCGGTTTTATGCCTGCACTGTTCAGTTTACCGACCATCGTTGGTCGGAATTATTAAATTTTAATTATTTAAAAATAATATATTTTACATTACAGATCAAAGTTGGTCGGTTTTTTTAAATTTTAATAATTTTTAAAAAGAAAAACATATTTTCCAGTACTGACCAACTTTGGTCGGTATGCCCTTCCGACCTTTAAAATACAGTCCACACGTAAATGATTGCATTTTGGACGGTTATTTGCCTTTATCGATCAACTTTTGTCGATTTTCTTTTAGACGATTTTGCCCGGATTTTTAGTAGTGATTCATCGATATTTGCATGTTGTAAGTTGTTATATTTTACTTCATTTTGGATCCTCTATCTCTTTGACCCATAAAATCAGAGAGCAACCTTCATCTTTATAGAAATTGTCTGCATTGGATCATTTTTAGCCGTTTGACGATCAGATTTGCTTGATATAAATTGCGCTACTATAACCCTCATTATTTTTATCTATACTGCAGCCAGCGAGTCTAATAGGAATATTCTTTGCAACAGCTCTTGGAAATATAAAAAAGGATTTATAAACTTTTGCTTTTCTTGTTGGTTTACAAGTAATGAGCAAAATGATTAGAGTGAAATTTTTAAGCTCTATTTATCTGTCGTCCCATAATGCATGGTATTTATATTATGTATTTCTTAACTTCCTGAGAGGCAATGATTTTGGCATAACTACTCTTATAGTCACAAAGCAGAAGTGGACTTCAAATACCGCAAGGTGAATTTTATGTTTTGATATTTTAGACGTCAATACCACACAATTATATAAGTTAATTGTGAGGTACCCAATTTTTTGAGTGATGTCTAACTGGAAGAACCTGGTTCTTCTTGATGTACTTACTTCTACTGTTGCGGAATATTAAAAGCAGTAAAGTAAAAATACAGAGATTTTTACGTGGAAAACACCTGGCTCAAAAGGTGAAAAAACCACGACCTACTCCTCAATAGGATTTGCTCAAACACTTCACTAAAAACTCTAAGCCAAACGAACTTACAAAATAAAATCTTTTGTAATCCTAGGACTAACTCTAATCCCTTTGTAGTAACTAGCCCCTAGCTAATTTCTACAAGCTTCAAGTTAACTCTAACTTGAACAATGCGTACCTATTACAATTGCTTCTATGAAAGATAAAAAGATACAATATTAAAACTCCTACTACAATCAACTAGACTCAATAATTAATCAGATGGAACTGGTTCTTCTAGTTGAATTGTAGCCTTTGAATCGGACAATGATTCTGCTAGCAAAATAACTCTGGGAACTTTGCTTTCAAATTTTGATTCACTTCAGCTTTTGTGCGTTTTTAATTCCAGCTGAAATACATCAAGTATTTATAGAATCAGTTGTTAAGCTTGTCGTCCAATTCTAGTCCAACTCTACCTGGGTGAACACATTCGTATCGAACTCAACTTCCTTTCTTTTGTTACTTTCCTTGTTGAATTCGACTTCAATCNCCTTTTCGCATTAGGAGACAATCTCTTGGTTCATTGATATTTCACATTCACAAATATCTCCTATGCATATACGGTTCATGTGCCAGCTATTCAGTTCAAGATGTGTTCTCTGATGGACCTGGTTCAACTGGTCAGCCATTTGTCAATCTTCAAAACTATCCAGTGACATGGGTCAGCAAATTCTCCCTTTTTGATGATGAGAAACTTTGTTCTTAATCCTGTATACACTTCAAACACTTTGTATGGTTTTAAGCATTAATCATAGAGAAACCAAGTTCATTAGGTTATAAATATCACTTTGAAAATTTTTTAGAAAAAATTCAGCACATATCTTCCCTCTTTTGGCATCATCGAAAAGTTTGCAAACTGATAAACATAGCAAATTTATTAATTATTACTCATGGCCAGTGAGGAAACTGCAGGTGCAAAGCATGATTAATCAACCCAAGAAGCCAATAAATGTAAGCTAACTAAGAAATTGAGACAAGTCAATAACTAGAATCAAAATTCATTGATTAGTAACGATTATCAACCACCATACAGAAAAACAAAAACAAACCAACCATGAGCAAAAAATAGAGTAAAAATATAAACAAGTCTAAAAAGACAGAAACACGTCCCGAACTGGGCACTTGAATGGTTATGGGGTAGCTCTGAATAGCTCAAGGATAGGAAGGTGTAGAGGAGGTTGTGGTCTTGGATTGTAGGAGAGAAAGCATTTGCTAAAGAACACCCTCATTCTTTTCTTTCTCCTTTGCTAATTCAGCCCTAAGAGCATCCCGCTCATCTTCAACCTCAATCACACGAGACTTCAAATGAAGGATCTCCATATCCTTGATCTCGCTTTCCTACACCAGAGTTCTAACTTTTCTATTGACTGGTTGCTTCCTAGATGAACCAGGTTCATCCACAGGAACATTGACATTGTAGTCACATGTCAGCAAAGTTTCCTTCCCAAAATAGTCTTTGGAAGTAGCCATCTCATCCTTCTTCACTGGAACCCCAAAATGTGCAAGCACTGCTGTCAGAATAAATCCATATGGAATTGCGTGTGCTTTGGTTCCATTCACAACTCTTTCCAAGAGTTGGATGATGAAATACGGCCAATTGATTTGCTTTCCCCTGTACAAGCACTCCATCAAGGTCAGATCTATATAATTTGCAATGTGCCTTCTTTCTTGTCTGGGCAGTAGGAACTTGATGACGAACTCGAAGAATAGCTTGTGCTCTGGCTTTATTTCACTCTTGTAGACCGGTCTAGGTTCAATCTCATTCTCATTATCACTGAAGAATCTGGTGATGTTGATTGCTCAGGCCATCCCATCTAGACAAGGCCATATTTGCCTTATGTAGTCCTCATAGAACTCAGCTGGTATGTTCAGAATAACACCCAGTTCTTTAGTATCAAAGGAAACTTCAATTCCTTTGACCATGGAGGTGACCCTGCCTTCCTTGACAATGGCATTTCCCATGAATTCTACCAACTCAGCCCTTACTAGCCTACCTTCTATGCGAAGGACCATGTCCTTCCAGCCCTTCACCTCCAGAGTTTCCAGAAGATATTGCATTCCAGGCTCCTTTAGATCGTTCATCAGCTTACCCTTCAGTATTGTTCTCTTTCCAAACATGGTAACTCTGTCAGTCACCTCTCTTATTTCCTTCTCCTCCTCTCCACCCCAGCCTGCATCATCATCCTCTTTCTCAACAATTTTCACTTTCTTTGGCTTAGCCCTGGTCCTCTTAACAGATCTTGTTGGTGTGACAGACATTCTAGCTGACTTCTTTGAAGAAGCCTTATCCTTTGTGGGTTTTGGTGTCTCAACCACACCTGGATCAGGCTCCTCCTCCTGTTAGACCAGGTCCAGCGTCTTCTCTTCAATCTCAATAGCCTCAACAGGCTCTCCAACTTTCTCTTTTCCCTTTGATTCCCTCTTCTTCTTTCTCTCTTTCAGAGCCTTTTCCAATTTCTCTTCTTCATCTCTCACAGTGCTACGAGTAGCTCTTACTTTTGGAGCAGGAATATCAGCAGCTTCAGAAACTTTTCTTTTCTTTAAAGGAAATGGGTTAGTTGCCTTCTGGGACTTCTGAGTCCTCCTTTTCTTGGGGTTATAGGACTTCCCTAGTTTCTTCAGCCTTTCAGCCAATGTTTCTTTCCCAGATGAAACAGGTTCATTTGTTTCTTTCTTCAGACTTGCAAGACCTACTATAGCCTCCTCAACTATGTTTCCCCCTAACTCTGTGACATTTTCTCCAACAGTTTCAGGAATGGGACCAAGATAACCAGCGTGGTACTATCCTCCCCAGATCCCCTCTCAACTTCTTTTCCCTCTCTCTCAAGAATTCTTTCTTTTCTACCACCCCTCTGCCTTTTAGGAACTTCAACATCAATAACAGACCCAATCAACATGAACCTTTTTTCAGCAGAAGCAAATTCAGAATTGATTCCAGGATTACCTTTCTCAGAACTGGTTGAACCAGGTGCGTCTTCCTCGTTGGCTGATTTAAAAGATTCACTGGATGAATCTGACTTAGAACCTTTGTCCGCTTCAATAAGATCCTCCAAGAATTTTTCTCTAGTCCCATAAACAACAGATTTTCGGGCAAGAACTTTGAAACGACGATTCTTGGGGGCAGGACTAGGGTTTGGAGTGGGTTCATAAATGGGTGTATTTTCAGGGGTTGACAAAATTTCTGGTGATTGAGAACTGTATATAGATTCATAATTTCCTCCATCGTAATCACGATTAGGTGATGAACTAAAAGAAGAAGCGGGTGGTGGTGAATACATGATTATGTATTGTTAGGAAGAAAAGGCGAGTAATCAATTTTGGTTTGTGTAGAATGAGTTGAACTTGGTTTGACGGTTTCTTTATGAAGAGAAGAGTAATGATGACCTTTTATGAGATGTGGCTAGGGAAATTTCAGCATGCAGAATGTGCAATCAAGTAGGAGTCTAATCGCTGAAGGACTGATATTGATTAGACATTTAATTTCACCCTAAAACTAGGCTAATTAAGTGAAGACTGGACTTCATGAAACTGGTTCAATTTGGGTAAGTACGAAGTATTTGAATTTGAACCAATTAAGGAAATAATACTGCTCAGGTATGAATGTAATTGAATTAATATATGGAGAAGAGTACGTACTTCGTCAGTCAGATGAATCAGCCTGGATGAACCAGGTTCATCCTGTTAGAAATCTTTAAATTGCCTCAATTTACAAAGATAGATAAACATCATTAGTATCCAGGGAATCATATTAATACATGGCAAAAGTGTATGGCAATAAAGACATGATGCGGAGCAATTATTAATCTCATTAAGTACCTAATTAAAATTTTCTAGCCAAAAATGTTTTTTCATTTTTTCAGTTTTTTTTAAAATCAGGTGATCTTAATCATCCCTAATTCCAGCATGTTTCTCTCAAAATGCTCCCTACTAAGTGCTTTAGTGAATATATCAGCAATTTGATGATCAGTAGCACAAAATTCGATTGAGATCATTCTCTTTTCATAGTTATCCCTTAGGAAATGGTGCCTAACATCTATGTGCTTAGTCCTCTTGTGATGAACCGGGTTCTTCGTCATACTATCACAGAAAATAGGAATGCACCCCACATCAATATCAAAATCCATGAGTTGTTGCTTGATCCATAGCAACTGGTCACAGCATGAGGTTGCAGCAACATATTCAGCCTCAGCAGTAGACAAGGCTACTGAATTTTGTTTCTTGATGGCCCAAGAGACAAGGCAGGAGCCCAAAAAGTGAACCATGCCTGAAGTACTTTTTCTGTCAACCAGGAAACCTGCATAATCAGCATCAGCATATCCTACAAGATCAAAATTACTACCTTTAGGATACCAAAAAAACAAATCAGTGGTGCCTTTCAGATATCTCAAAATTCTTTTCACTACAGTGAGGTGGGACTCCTTTGGATTTGCCTGAAACCTAGCACACAATCCCACGCTGAATACAATATCAGGTCTGCTGGCAGTGAGATATAATAGAGACCCAATCATCCCTCTGTATAGCTTCTGATCAACAGATGAACCAGGTTCATCCACATCCAATTTTGTAGTTGTGGCTATGGGAGTGTCTATTTCTTTTGAGTCTTCCATTTTAAACTTCTTGAGCAATTCTTTCACATACTTTTGTTGGTGGATCATTGTTCCATTTGGGTTTTGCTTAATTTGCAAGCCTAAGAAAAAGTTTAGCTCACCCATCATACTCATCTCAAACTCACTTCCCATTAGCATAGCAAATTCCTTGCTCAATTTTTCAGAAGCCGCCCCAGATATAATATCATCCACATATATTTGCACAACCAGGAGATCCTTACATTTTTCCCTTAAGAACAAGGTACTGTCAATTTTGCCTTGTTTGTACCTATATTCTAGCAGGAATTTTGATAATTGTTTGTATCATGCTCTTGGTGCTTGTTTGATACCATATAGAGCCTTGTCGAGTTTGTATACATGGTCAGGTGACTCCTTGCTTTCAAAAACTGGAGGCTACTTGACAAATAAATCTTCCTTCATATAGCCATTGAGAAAGGCACTCTCAACATCCATCTGATGAAGAGTGAATTCCATGTGTGCAGCAAATGCTATTAGAAGTCTGATTTCCTCCAGTCTTGCCACCGGGGCAAAGGTCTCATCATAGTCAATTCCTTCTTCTTGACTATACCCTTGAACAACTAATCTTGCATTATTCCTTGTAATAGTTCAATCCTCATCGAGCTTGTTCCTGAAGACCCACTTGGTGCCAATCACTGATATGTCTAGTGGCCTGGGTACCAAGTGCCATACTTGATTTTTTTCAAACTGATTCAGCTCTTCTTGCATGCATTTACCCAATCAGCATCTTGTAGGGCTTCCCCAATGTTCTTTGGTTCGATCATGGATAGAAAGGCATCAAACGCACACAAATTTTTCAAGGATGATCTTGTTTTGATTCCGGATGCCAAATCTGTTATGATGTTCTCAAGAGGGTGAAAACTTTGATATATGTGTGATTTAAGTACCAGTTGTTCATTCCTTGACGATTCCATGGTGTCTTGTTGTTGTGGAGCGGGATCAGGGCCAGGTTGCATATGTTAAATTCCTCATGTCATGATGCTTGGGGTAGTTGAACCTGGTCCATCACCTGTTCCACCTTCCGTGCTTGCTTCAATGTGATCACTGTTTCTTACCAATCCAAGCTCCTCATCTTCAGGCTCCTGTCTCTCAGCAAGAATGTTAGTTTCATCAAAGACAACATGTATACTTTCTTCTACACACATAGTTCTTTTATTATACACTTTATAAGCTTTGCTATGTGATGAATATCCCAGGAATACTCCCTCATCACTTCTGGGGTAAAATTTTCCTAGGGAATCTTTGTCATTATTATGCACAAAACACTTGCATCCAAAAGCCCTGAAGTGGGATATGTTGGGATTTCTCCCTTTAAGTAATTCATAGGGAGTTTTCTCTACCAGAGGTGTCATGCATCTATTGATTATGTAACAAGTAGTGTTTATTGCTTCAGCCCAGAAGCTGTGAGGTAGTTTGCTAGATAGAAGCATGGTTCTTTCCATGTCTTCAAGAGTTCTGTTTTTCCTTTCAACAACACTATTTTGCTGTGGGGTTCTAGGAGCAGAAAAGTTATGATTAACACCATGTTCATCACAGAACTCAGCAAACTTAGCATTCTCAAATTCAGTACCATGGTCAGATCTTATTGATGCTAGTTGATGTCCTAATTGATTTTGAGTTTTCTTGACAAATGAGGTGAACATATCAAATGCTTCATCCTTAGATGCCAGGAATAAGGTCCAAGTGAACCTTGAATAATCATCAACTAGCACCATCACATATCTCTTACCACCTCTACTCAGAGTTCTCATACGACCATATA
>ML357763.1:0-32194 GCA_005239505.1 Nicotiana paniculata | reverse complement strand
CCCATCTTCTGATTCCTCATCTGAACTTTCCCCCCAAGCAGCAACCATAGCCTTTGTTGTGGTTTTCTTGGGTTGTACATGTTCCTTCTTCATGTTCCTTCTTTCATATCTCTCCTTTTTCCATTCTACTTCCCACATAGGATAGTTTTTGATGAGATGGTCAGTCTTACCACATTTATAGCATCCCTTGTTGGTTGGCATTTCTAGGGCTTTTGTTGTAGTTTCCTCCACTAGAGATGCCCTTCTTCCTCATGAGAAAGTTTCTGAATTCTTTGGTGATCATGGCCATCTCATCATCCTCCAGATATACTCCCTCAGTGATTCTTAGAGCTAGACTCCTCTCCTTCTTTGGACCATCCATCTTCATCGTCTGCCTTCTCAGTTCATAGGCAGTAAGGTTTCTAATCAGCTCATCTAATCTCAGGGTTGCCATATTTTTGGATTCCTGGATAGCAGTGATTTTGCTTTCCGAGGAAATAGGCAAGACCCTTGTTAGTATATTCTCAACCCTGTCCTCTTCAAGAATGACTCTTCCAAGAGACTTCAGTTCATTAGTCAAGGTTGTGAACCTTGTGTACATCTCTTGGATAGTCTCTCCTTCTTTCATAGTGAAGTTTTCATACTGAGAGTATAGTAAAGTGCTTCTTGACTTTTTTACCTGAGGTGTTCCTTTATGGGCTACTTGCAAGGTCTCCTAGATCTATTTGGCAGTGGTGAAACTTTGGATTCTGTTGTACTCGTCTGGACCTAGTCCACACACTAGCCACTTTTTGGCCTTTGCATTCCTGTCCAATTTCTTCAAATCCTCAGCAGTGCAATCAGATCTAGTCTTTGGTATACCTATTTATACTTTCAGCAGTCTTCATAGCTAGAGGACCATCAGTGACTATGTCCCAGAGTTCATAGCCTTCTCCAATCAGGTGGTTCTTCATCTTGTTTTTCCACCAATACTGGCCATTGAAGAGTGGTGGCCTTGCAGTTAATTGATCTTCCCAATTTCCAGGTGGTGAACTCATCTTGATCTTCTACATGGTGTTACCCTTTCAAGGATAACCTGCTCTGATACCAATTGATGTTTTAGACGTCAATACCACACAATTATATAAGTTAATTGTGAGGTACCCAATTTTTTGAGTGATGTCTAACTGGAAGAACCTGGTTCTTCTTGATGTACTTACTTCTACTGTTGCGGAATATTAAAAGCAGTAAAGTAAAAATACAGAGATTTTTACGTGGAAAACACCTGGCTCAAAAGGTGAAAAAACCACGACCTACTCCTCAATAGGATTTGCTCAAACACTTCACTAAAAACTCTAAGCCAAACGAACTTACAAAATAAAATCTTTTGTAATCCTAGGACTAACTCTAATCCCTTTGTCTTAACTAGCCCCTAGCTAATTTCTACAAGCTTCAAGTTAACTCTAACTTTAACAATGCGTACCTATTACAATTGCTTCTATGAAAGATAAAAAGATACAATATTAAAACTCCTACTACAATCAACTAGACTCAATAATTAATCAAATGGAACTGGTTCTTCTAGTTGAACTGTAGCCTTTGAATCACACAATGATTCTGCTAGCAAAATAACTCTGGGAACTTTGCTTTTAGATTTTGATTCACTTCAGCTTTTGTGCATTTTTAATTCCAGCAGAAATACATCAAGTATTTATAGAGTCAGTTGTTGAGCTTGTTGTCCAATTCTAGCCCAACTCTACCTGGGTGAACACATTCATATCAAACTCAACTTCCTTTCTTTTGTTACTTCCCTTGCTGAATTCGATTTCAATCTTATCATCAGTTTGCAACCTTTTCACATTAGGAGACAATCTCTTGGTTCATTGATATTTCACATTCACAAATATCTCCTATGCATATACGGTTCATGTGTCAGCTATTCAGTTCAAGATGTGTGCTCTGATGGACCTGGTTCAACTGGTCAGCCATTTGTCAATCTTCAAAACTATCCAGTGACATGGGTCCAACGTGTTTCATCTGTTAGGATATACTAGAGTTATGCTTACACTTTACCTCTAACATTAAGAAAGCAGACTGACCGTCCATTAGGTAGAAAAAGTAAAAGTACTGCATGGAAGCGTCTTTGCATTGTGAACTTGAAAAAGCTGAACCAAGCTTGTAAATTTCAGGAGCTTTGGCTCTTAGAATAACTTATCAAAATTTCATTTTTGGATTTGAATAACCTCAAATGTGTTGAATTTTGTGTAAAAGGTGCTCATTATGTTTTAAATTCCGTCTTTTCAGAATCAAAGTTTAGGAGAAAGGTGAGAAATAATAGCATTAGTTGGTAGTCTCTGGGTTTGCTGCACTTATAAATGAGAACTACAATTTTTTTTTAAAAGTTTTGTACGTTGCTTCTTTATAACTACAAAAGAATAGTTCATTCAAGTTTAAGAATAAATTTACTCAGATATATGCTTAGATAGCAATGCTTTTGATGTCATATGGAGTGAGCTAATTTTACATGTTACTGAAACACTACTTTTGATATCCAGTGTGAGACATTGCATGAAAAAGAATATCATCGTGTTCTTCAGAGGTTCAATGTCACTATTCTTGGTTGGATACATGTAAACATCACCATTCACCACAAGTAGTGTGCTATATGTTTAGTCAATTCCGGTGCGTTCTATTATTTAATATGAACTTTTCACCAGTGAAGTGCTTATGTTGTATATGGAATTGAGATTAGTAGATGAATTTATTTCAGCTGACATAATGATATGCTTCCTTGGAATTGTTTGAATATGTTAAACGATGCCTTCATTAAAATATGTACTCCTATCTCAGTCTTGTAGGAGTTTACAGATGCTATTATGCAGCTATCTTTAAAGACTTGGTTATCATTTTTCTACATAATGATTCTTGATTATAACTTGTTTTAATCAATCATATCTTTTTGTTGTTCACTTGATCATTATTTAACTCTAAATCTACTTCATTTTCGTTGCATAATAGCTAAGCTCTCTTATTGTATGTTGACTGGGTTGATGGTAGGGGCAGAGCCAGGATTTCAAACTTATGAGTTCGGGATCCTAATCCTTTTAAGTTACTGGGTTTTAAATTAATAATTTGTACACTGCCTTCCCCAGACCCTACTTGTGTGATTCCACTAGGTTGTTGTTGTTGTTGTTGTATTTAATAAAAAATTTAAGACAAATATATAATTTTAACCAAAGCTACTGAGTTCGGTCGAACCCGTAACCGACACTATGGCTCCGCCTCTGGTTGATGGTTCTAATTCACTCGTTTAAGTTCAAAAATGTTATTGCTATTCTAGTGACTATTTTATATTTTTAAATATTGTTGGCTGTTCCTGAATTTCACTGTTTTTTTTGAAAAGTTTGTTGTGTCATTTTTGCTTAAGATTATTCTATGCTCTCGGCATGTCTTTCCTTTCTTAAGCTTTCTTAATCAGCTGCATGTAATGGTAGAAATTAGCTATAAAAATAGCTGCATGTAAAAGCAGTCCTAGACTTTTTTGTCTTGCTTTCATTGTGTAGTGCCAATTCTTCTTCTTGAGTTTTGATTTAGAGGTCAGTTCATGTCAGATACTAACCACGTGATAATAAATAATCCAGCTTGTGTAGCTTTGGCCTTTTATTTTTATATTTGCCCTTGGTTTGTGTAATATTCCACATTGAGTATAAACATCATCCAAAGAAATTACATTACCTGATAAATGAAACATCCAAAGAAGTTAATCTAAAATTTTTGGTTCACTCCACCCCGAGTCTTTAAGTTTTTGGATTGAAGACTTGGATTCTTTTATATGGTACAAAGGAGCTTTCTTATTTTACTTTCTCAAATATAGAGCATCTATTTTCTCTTGTTGCCTTCCCGCTGTTAAACTTGTAAATTTGCATATAATTTCACATACGAAGATGTGGCCTATCGGTCAATGAAATTGGTAAAAAAACATGAAAGACTAGTGTTTAACTCCCAAAACAAAGAATGCTAGGTGATTGCTTCACATTTGCCTAAGCTTTGATTGATAAAGTTACTGGCGCTTGGAAGTAGAGGCGACCTACATGAGGGTGTGGGGGGTCACTGGCACCCTGTAGGTTTGTGAAAACCAATATATATATATATATATATTGAGGACCCCTAAAATAATTTAATCGTGCCCCCTGAAAAACAAATGAATGCCCCATTGCTGCACTGGTTTAGCGGGCTGCTCAAGACCCACTTCTTTACATGCTGACCCTGGGTTCGAGTCCAAAGCACTAGCAATGCATCACCAAATCTTTGGTCCGCCTCTGCGTGAGAGGTAACATGTACTCGATGAAATAGTCAGGATACACGTGAGTTGATTACGGCGGTAATCTAGCTATCGCGGTAATTTAAAATTTCATGTGTGAACTCAAACTCTGGTTATATGTGTTATGGGGTATTGGGTTTTGTAATGTCTCGCATTAGGTATATAAATCATCTAAAGGGGTTTATAATGGTTACCCATAGCCTTGACCCTTTGGTTTGGATGTTCAAGTTTCTTTCATACTCTTGAACTGATGTATTATGTGTAAATTTTTCATAAGGCATTACTCGTTCTGAAACTCATTAGAAATTTTTATTTCATAATTGGTTAAAATCTACAACGGTTGAATGTAAAGGATGAGCCATATACATGCGAAACCTGCAGCGATGTAAATGCACTGTTTAAGTTGGTTGTGCACTTGCATCTTTGATATGTTTGTTACCCTTGAGAAGGAATTGTTGATTTATTATTTGTTTGCAGACACATTCATCACAATACTGTTTTATGTCATCGATAGATGTGCACACTCAATTCCTTTTACAGGTACTTGTGAAATGATAGAATGTTACTGAATGCATGTCTAACGATACGGGTTTCTCATTGAGGTGTGTGTATATAAACATATTTACTTGTATCAAATGGTTTTGCTATAGATTGTAAATAAGTTTTGTTGCATGAGAAGGATGTATGTGATATTATCTGACCAATGGTGTTCATCTCGTAGGATGAAAACTAATTCCGAACTGTTCTTCACTAAAACTACTTCCTTTTGACTCTTGGCACTCTTTCTTTTGGCTCTTTTTGTAATAAGATTTGCCAGAAACAATTACAATTGTGGTGGCCCCTGAAAACCCATGTAGGTATGATGTTATGTCTGTGGTATTGTTCAAGAAGCTGTGCAATTTAAAAGAGAGTTCTCCAGGCCATTAAATTTTTTTTAATATGATTCATGATATATACGTACACATACACTGCATATATTATGTGTGTGAATCTGTGTGCACATGCGAGTAGATAAAGGGTGACTGCTTATATTTAGATTTGCATTTTAATATTTGTATTCAAATGCTCTATGGTATCCCTAAATGGAGTTTTTTGCTAAGTGATATTGTTTTTATTCTAATTCCATAAGTAACATTCTTTAGAATCTTTTTCTGGAAATGCAAGTCTGGCAATTAACAGAAGTGGCCACTAAAAGCTACTATTAATTTTTTCAGAAAACTTCTAGTTACTCTATTTTTCCTCTAATTGATTTCGTTGTTCTCTCCTTTAAACTTTTTTTTTTTTTTTTTTTTTTTTTTGCATCCAATAGAAAATGTATTTCTTTTCCATCATATCTTGAATTCATCATTTTTAGAGCACTCATAGAATGCATCTCTCTTGGTGTCTACACTCTATCTATCCACATTACTATGTCGCCTCTCTTCATAAAAACCCATAATGGTAGGGCTTTAAATCCTTAGCGAAAAATGGCAGATCTTCTTCGCTTTTCGGAAGCCCGAGATCGAGTAAAATTGATCATTAGTTATCTTCATCGTTTCTCAAAGATCTGAATTACTTCAATCTACTTGTTTTAGGTTAGTTATCGATTTTTTTATTTTTAGAATTCTCAACTTTTTATACCACGTTTGAGTTGAATCGAAAATTTTCAAGAAGTTCGATTGCCTTCTCGATTTTTTATTCAAATTTCTAGGTTGGAGTTTGATAATCAGTATGAGTAATTAATTAAGTGCAATTTGTAGTAAGTTAAAAGTTTGGATATGTGCGGAAGGTACCCCAATATTCCGAATTGGACAGAGTCAAAAAGTGAGGGTTTGGAATCTAAAAACTAATCTTTTTTGTGGTTTCTCTTTTTCCAGATTTGGTGTCAAACATACTGACATTCTTCTAAATAGAGAATATTTATTGTGGAATAAAGTTCCTCTTTGTACTAGTTACTACTAAACTATTTAGTATATTTACTTTATGTTGGAAAATATATCTTATTTGTTATATCTTGGCTTTGAAATCATATAGAGCTGACAAAGGATATTGATGAAACCAATAACATTGGTCAATAGAATGTTGTACAATAGAGGAAGCTAATTGAAGTTTTATTTTATTATCATCCTTACTTCTCGTCTTCAATGGGTTCTGCTCTTTCTTTTTTGGGAGAGTATGCCAATATGATCTTAATGGAATTAGGGTAAGATTGATGTTCTAATTCAAATGATTCTTTAAGAGCATATCTCATGTGACTCACTTCATCTAAATACCAATTGATTAGGTTATCTACAAAACAATAGAACTACATCATTCTTTGTTTGAATTTAATTAATAATTTACAACTGTAAATGTGCGCAATAATCAATTTTTGATGTTGCGATCACATAAAAATATAAACTTTGAGGCTCAATAGCTAAATACATGGCAATTGAATCATAAGCCGAGACCATAAAGAGCATACCGCGAGTAGGAAGTGGAATTAATACAATGGATTCAAAAGCATCAAACCTCTACCGGAGCATGTTTTCACTTGCAAATTGGCTAATTTTTCAAGGAACATAAGTCACTTTTATTAATTGACCATAATATTTTTGTTATGTTCTTTATCCTTTTAAATTCTTTGATCTTGTGTAACATGGAATAGCTCCTTTGGTCAAGGCCAGAGGTAATACTACACATAATATGACAGAAGATAGTTTCAACATTGAATAATTACTATTGTTTAGTATTTGAAGGAAGTATGTAACAATACTCAAACGATCACAAATTTAACAGCACTCAAACTAGCACATTGTATTAGCAAGAACTGACACTCAACTAAAGCTCAATTGTTTATTCTCAACAAGACAAAATACAGAATATGATGTGAGATGCTGAAAATACTAAAGATAGTGATTGGGGATAAAATAGATGGAGATGAGATACTAGAAGAAGAGAGAGGAGAGAACAAGATCAACTCATAACAACAATTTGATACCCTACATTGCCAAACTCCTTCTGCTTTATACCCTTGGTGTAACAAACTCTCTTTTTCCTTTCCACACATAATTCTCAAGTCGTTTTGGAGGAATAATTCTTCTACAGCTCTTACGTGGCATCCTCATGTGCTCATCCCTTGTGGCATACTCCGTGGCATCCTCATCAACATTACTATTCACAATATAGTAAGTTAATTATATCTCAAACTATAAAATCACTACTTTCTATACCGAGTGTCTTTGTGCATCATAGAAATAAGGTTCTTTAGCGCAAATTTCCAGTAGTTACTTTTGAACTTATATTTACATAATTTCGTCAGTGGATAAATATTGGTGGAAGATTAAACTACTAGATGACATGAAATTTTATTTCAAGAGGAGCATTAATATTGTGACAAGAATTTCTTGAGTTATATTTCAATTATATTCTGTTGAAGCATCACCATTGCAATATTTAGCTACTGTAAAGAAGTTGTCGGAGCATACTTGTCTAATTATCTTATGA
Organism: Nicotiana paniculata; assembly: GCA_005239505.1. NCBI lineage: Eukaryota > Viridiplantae > Streptophyta > Magnoliopsida > Solanales > Solanaceae > Nicotiana > Nicotiana paniculata. The sequence continues at coordinate 24,450 of ML357763.1, read as the reverse complement.
ATTAGACTAGTAGGATTATATTTGATTTATAAAATAGATGATTATTTCTTGTTCTTATTAGATATCAAGCTCCATGCTTCTTAAACATGTACATTTGATCCTTCAGTCACTTGCTCATATTAGGATGAAGCATTAAAGCTAGTTTCATGAACTTTTTTCTTATGATTAGTCTCATAGGTATTCTTTTAGCTTTTTTGAATATGATATTTTTTAAAATAAAATATTAATATGAAATGTAGGATGAAGTTGGTATATTATCTTTGTAAACGGTTATGATGATCGGTAAAAACTACCATATATATTTAAGGCCTGAACACCGTGGCCTTTCTTTTACATTCCAATTAGTGATAAAAGCCCCCAACAAATTCCCAAGACTTGATTCAAGAAATCCTTCATTGGGTGATTTGCGACAATAGAGTGTTTTCTGGTTTGTGCCATCATTATCTTGTTTCATTTCCAGAAGCTTTTTGTGAAGTTGAATTGTATTGTTTGATGTTCTATCCTTAGTATATTTGGTTCTACGTAATTGGATGGTATGGAATTATCCCAGTATGATATGTGACTCTTATTCAATTCAAATTCAAATTTTCTTGTCTCAAGAATGTATATCTAATATACTATGAAGTCTTATGAATCTTAAAATTATTTCTGCATGTGGGGATGGTTGTCAGATTCATTTATGTTTACCAATTTTGGCTAATGGTGAAAAATATAAATCTATGTTGTTACTATTCTATATATGGACATGTCAAGAAGCTAGCACAAGAGATACAAGAAGTTGCATCAGTTGAAGAAGTAGAAGCCAAACTATGGCAGGTATGTTTACATTTGCTTTTAATGATGTTATATATAACTATGAATTAGAGATTTATTCATCGTGTTATTGAACCCTAAGAATTAATGAAAGTTTGTGGTTTTGAGTTTGCAAATCTAATGTCTTCTTAACTGTTACATTGATTATTGACATTGTGAAATATCTAGAGGTTTAGTCCTCCTCTTAACTTCCTGCTAAGAATGAATGGATTAAATCAACTACAATTAAAATCATCGAATGATAATCCATCTAGTTGAAAAAGGCATTAAATTATCATATGAAGATTAGCATAAAGTTGATTTTTGGGCCTATACTACTCAGCTTTTGAGATCTTTCAATAGAAATTTTTGAACAAAAGACACTACTGCAAAATTTTAGCATATGTTTCAGAAAACAAATATTGTGTGCAATTAGTTTTGATTGAATTTTTTAGTAGCAATTCCTTGATATGCTAGCATGAGTTTGTGAATGTTACATAGTTGTTCAACTGATTATTGATGAACTTCATATGTGGTTGTTTATTTGATTTTATTTTGTTTTATCATTTCAGGACATATATGATGTTCTGAAACTTGGCAACTGACAAGACTTCATTGTGATCAAAAGATGGAGAATGTTTTATATGTCTCATATAGTCAGTTTGTAGCTATTTGATAGCAGAACTTATTAGATACAAAATGATACTAATTAGATTCAAATAGTTTAGCATTTTGGTCAAGTTAACCCTATGAATTCACGGACTAGTATTTATTTTTGTTTGTTGTGGATTTTATGAAGAGTATTATTTTTTCAGATAATTATAATTGCTATTTTCTAATATAAAATAGGCAAGCATAGCATGGAACGAAAATGTTGGAAATAACTTTCTTGATTTTACAGTGATAAAAAAATAGCTAAAAAGCCACTTAAACGAATTTTTAAAGGCTACATGAGATGTCAGGATAAAAGTGAATTGATATAAAGTTTAATGGCCATTATATTTGCCGCTAAAAATATTTCTTTACCAGCAATTAAAAAAAATTAGCGGCTATAACAAAAGCTACAAAATGTATAATCTAAGAAAATGCAGAGCGTTTTAGTAGCCATTTAATTTGCCAGTAATAATTGCCACTAAAACTGATTGACTTTTTTCGGTCATAAAAGGGTTCTTTACCAACAGTCGTTCTAATGGCCGCTAAAACCGTTGCCAACGCCGGCTACAACGGCCAATATGTAATTGCCGGTAAAGGCTGTAGTGATCATTATTATTGCCGCTAAAACTCATTTTTATTGCCACTAAAAGTATTTTTTGTTGTAGTGAGATGTTAGAAAAGTTACTTAATAAATCAGAAACTTGTAAATACTGCTTGCAGTTACACTTCAAGTGATAGGCCTCATGATATATTTCGTTAGTCCGATCCTGCTTGTATATCTGTTATTGGGAACTGTGAACTAACTGGTTTTCATGATCACGAGCATCCTAAGGATGGAAGTCCAGGATGAAGGTTGTTCTCATGTCATTATGGATGAAAAAATATTTGTTAATATTGTAGACCTTCGCGAGCAAATATAATTGTTACCGGGATGGTTGTATAGAGTATTGTCTAATTTTAAAGCGGTTTATTCTTCTTGTAAGTTCATTCACGGGGATCCAAGAATACAACTTATTTGAGGTGAGCGATTGTTTTTGTTTTCTTATCTTTGGCCAAGAATTTATCTTGTACGTTAGCAGCGATGGCTTTTGGTTTTGCCATTCACATTGTTTCTCCAAAACTATATTTCCTTGATTATTCATTAGCAACAGTTGTGACCTAAGAAGCAGGAAGGTTTTAATCTATATTATATATTTGGAAGGTTTAAATTCCCATTTGAGAATTGAATATGAACCTTTAGAGTTAGGTGATATCACGTTCACATGGGTCTTTTTTGATATTTTGGAAAATCTACCGATGGACAAGTTTTTTCTAAACATGATTGTTAGAGTTTGGGGCTTTGTTAATCTTGTTAAACTCACTTTGTTGTACGGTGAAAAATTATGTGCATCGGGTGAATATGAATTTCAAGAACTTAACCATGGTGTGGGTAGGTATTTGCCTTCTTGTAACTAGTCAAAATCTAAATTAATGTCTTCAAACATCACTTCTAATTAATATTTCATATAAATTGATAGGGTTGTGGTATATAATAACTACATGTAATCATTTATAGAGTCGGATTGATAATATGAAAAGACAACTTACATTTTACAAGAATTTAAAATACAATGATACTGTTAATTAAAATAAAAACATAAACAACCGATGTATACAAGTAAATCCAAATTGATACAAGAGGAGAGAACTTAGTAGGTTGAGAATGTTGACAGGGAATAGAGATTGACAAATAACTACTATTATTACGAAAATAAAAATTGGACAAAAATATTCTTAGCTGAAATAAAAAAGAACTCAGCATAATATACTGGAGTTTGAAATTTTATCAATAAAACTAGCATAATGTGTTGAGTACCTTGTGTTAGAGTTCAGTAAGCAGTACCTCTTCTCCTTTTTCTTCATTGTCTTTATTTCTTTGTTAACTTCTATTAGCAATAAAACCCCAATTAAAAGCATAACAAACACACCTTAGGAACTCTATGAAATTATAGTCTCTCCCTTTCAAAGAGATTGTCTTAGTTTGACTAGACACAAATTTTAATAAAGAAGGAAAATTTTTTGAGATAGTGATATTAAATAAGCTATATCATTTGTGTGGCCGTAAAACTTTTGAAACTTGTGGTCTGATATCTGCCATAACATTTGTGTGGCTATAAATGATTCTTATTAAGAAAATATTGAAAGGTGTCAATCTCTTTGAAACAGACGAATAAGGAAATATTGCTAATCTTTTTGAAAGAGAGAGAGTAGTACATGTTTGAATATAGGGAATAATGGAAACCTTCCCCAACCACGAGTGATTTTACGGTGTGCCTCACACAAGTGACATTAGTTGTTTGAGGCTTCTTTTTATCTCACACATTTATGGACCCTTATCTTACACATCTGGGTCCATAATGATTTTACGGTGCCTCACACAAGTGACATTGGTTGTGTGAGGCCTCTTTTTATCTCACACATTTGTGGACCGATATCTTACACATCTGGGTCAACAAAATTCTGGAACCACAAAATCGTGAGACTAATTAAAAAGAAACCTCATACAACTAGTGTCAGTTGTGTGAGGCACAAAATAAAATTTTCCCCCAACCGCCCAAATTAACTCTTGCAACCCTAACATTAAAGTGACGTATAGCAGATTAAAAATGTCACGACCCAAAATTCACTAAAGGTTGTGATGGCGTCAGACACCACTGTTACGCAAGCCAACGCCAAATAGTTAATTTAGTTCTTATTTTAGTATTTTGAAATCATAATTTCCTTCAATTTAACTAGTAAAATATGAATTTTACAGATTAAATAATAGTGTTTTTAGCAAATTTCAATACCGAATAATCCCATAATCATCCCAAAATCTGGTGTCACAAGCGCATGAACATTTACTAGGAACTAAAAGAAAATACAATAATTGTCCGGAATAGTAATTTGGAAAGAAAAGAAAATATAAGTACTCTGAAGGAGACTCTACTGGCTGCGGATCGTCTCATAAGATGCAGCTCACCTAAATTCCGTATCAACCACGCTGATGCGCCCACAAGGCCACTAGACATGCATGTGCTACAATAAAATGTACAGCAAGTGTAGTATGAGTACGAAAATAACGCGTACCCGGTAAGTTTCCAGTCTAATCTCGACGAAGTAGTGACGAGAGGTCGACTTCGACACTTACTAGTGGTCCAATAGTATCAAGTACAGAAAAGAGGTGAATAAATACGAAGCAGAGTAAATATATGAAATACACAAGTATAAAATACGTGGCACAATTCCCCTCTTTACATTTCACTCAAGCTCTCAACTAGTAAGTTCCCTCCTCAACCGGACCATACATATCTATATAGTGGATTTCGTCAAGAGGTTGTCATATTTTAAATCAGGGAAAAAAAACGCAGACACGCTGACTTCTTGCCAAATATTACACACGATTCCATGAGGGTAATACATAGAAAATGTTGTGGCGTACAACCCAATCCAACATAAAAGTAAATTATGCACTACCGAGGGTCAAACGACACGAACCATAGATGTATTTATTAACCTGCCGTGACGAACGACCCACTCCCGTGAGAGTGTGGTACATAAATCCTGCCGAGGCTAACAGCTCGATCCCATAAGAGTGAAATACATAATCCTGTCGAGGAGAACGACCCGATCCCATAGGTGAAAATTTACCCCGCTCTCGGAATATAGTTGCAATGCGTTTGCACATAGAATTTCTCAAATAATTATTTTATAATGTTCTTTAATTCTTTTCAACATATGAAATCCAAATGAAACTTTGAAGTCCCGAAATCCTCAATTTCAACTCTTTTCAAGGCATTTAATAAGCATACTCGATCAAAATTCCTTCAAGGCAAGTAAATAACAGGATCGAATAATGGTATCAGCAAATCATAGTGTAAGCCTAGAACTACCCGGATATAGGCATAAATAGTTGCTACGTATGGACTCTCGTCACCTTGTCCGTACGTAGCCCCCACAAATAGAAGCATGTTTTAATTTAGTTCACTTATGGGGTTAATTCTTTCTTACAAAGTTAGAAAGGAGACTTACCTCGCTCCGAAGTTCCATAACCGGCTCAACGTCGCTTTAACACCTCAATCTGATGCCCAACGCTCCAAAACTAGCCAAATAATGCGCAAACCAATGAAAATATAACTAATACTCATAATAATTCAATTTACAACAATTTCCAACTCTGCTCGGAAAGTCGGTAAAATCACCCGAGGGCCCACGTGCCCAGATTCCGAATATTTTCGAAAATAAACTTTACACATAACCCCACGAACTCAAATATATAATTTATTTCCAATTCTACGCCCAAATTCGTGGTTAAAATCCCAAAATACCAAAGTCTAGGTCTTCTACCAAAAATCCCACAATTTATATTATTCTCCATGTTTAAATCCTTATACAAACCATGTATTTTAACTTATAATAAGTAGAGATCACTTACCTTGAGTTGCTTGATGAAAATATCCCTTGAAGCTCTCTAAAATCGGCTAAACCAAATGAAAGATGGGAGAAAATTGGGCTAAGTCCCGTTTTAAAGAAACCTCACTGCCCCAGCGCTTTTCCGCACCTGCGACTCCTTGGCCGCATTTGTGCTTCCGCTTCTACGGCTTCCTCTTCCGCATCTACGGCTTTTTCCTCTTCTGCGGTGACTGGCATCACACCTGCGCCATCGCAGGTGCGCAAACATTTTTGCTTTTGCGGCTCTCGGTGGCCTGGCCCCTTCCGCTTCTGCGAGCCATCTCCGGCACCTGCGGGCTCCTCACGCAGGTGCGGTTACACCAGGTGCCCAGCTACTTCAGCTCTTCCTCAACTCCTAATTTCGATTTGTTAACCATCTGGAATCCACTCGAAGGTACCAGGACCCCGTCCAATCACTCCAACCAGTACCAAAACATAATGTAGACCTGCTCGAGGCCTCAAATCACATCGAAAAATGCTAAAACCATGAATCGCACTCGAATTCAAGCTTTATGAACTTTAGAACTTCAAACTTCTTCCTCCGATGACGAAACCTTTCAAATTACGTTCGATTGACCTAAAATTTTGCACACAAGTCACATTTGACATTACGGACCTACTCCAATTTTCAGAATCAAAATTCGACCCCGATATCAAAATGTCCACTTCCAGTCAAACTTCTCGAAAACCTTCAAATTTCTAACTTTCGCCAAATGACCCCTAAATGACCTACGGACCTCCAAATCCATTTTCGAACATGCTGCCAATACCAGAATCACCACACAAATCTATCCCCGGACTCGAAATCCCAAACGGACATTGATAACATAAAATACACCTCCACCCCAAATTCATGAAATTCTTCCAAAATGCTAACTTCCATAATAGGCGCCGAAACGCTCCTGGGTCATCCAAAACCCGATCCGTACATACGCCAAAGTCCAAAATCATCACAAAAACTTATTGGAACTTTCAAATCCCGAGTTTGAGGTCATTTACTCAAAAATCACACCTTAGTGAATTCTCTCATTTAAAGCTTCCGAAATGAGAATTTTCTCTCTAAACCAACTCCGAACTTCCCGAAATTAACTTCCGACCATGCGTACAAGTCATAATACTTGAAGTGAAGCTACTCATGGCCTCAAACCGCCGAACGATGCGCTAGAGCTCGAAATGACTGGTCAGATCATTACAAAAAAAGATACGAAAACAACAACGATGAAATGGGAAAGAACAAAGAGCTTTCGTTAAAGAAATACAAATAAGAACACAAAATAAAATCTTAATTTTATGAGGATTCTTATTTTTTCACGTTTCAAGGTTAAGTAGTTAAATCGTTCCATCATCGGTGTCCTGTCTTCTTCTGTCACGAAATAGAATCTCAATTTGGGGGTCGGATGACGCCCAGAGCCCGTTTGGGTTGGCTTATTTTAAGTGCTTTTAAGACATAATAGCTTTTAAGTTATTTTGTAGTTTTTGGATAAAGTAAAAAAGTACTTTTAAGCCCTTGTTTTAAAGCTAAAATAACAAAAAATAAGCCAAAATCTAGATTTCCTAATTTATGACTTTTGGCTTAAAAGCCACTTAAAACAAGCCCATCCAAACGGGCTACTAACGTCCACTTTCTAAGCAAGCCAATATTGGTTAAAAAATTTAATAATTAAACAGTTCAAAACAAAATAGTAACAATTATTAACGAAGATTAAAGCTGGAATACATAAAATAAACCCATAACATAATACGGCCCAACTCAATCCCAGAATTCTTGTGCCACAAGTACATGAGCAACTAGAAATCTACAAGTATAGTTTGAAATAAATAAAAATGTTCGAATGAGATAAACAGTAAAGATAGGAAATGGAAGGGGAATTCAAGGTCTGCGAATGCAGCACATTTACCTCAAGTTTCCAAAGCAATGTGATTCGTGCAGCCGCACTACTAAGAACCAATGCGACCAATACTAGTATCTGCACAAGAAGTGTAGACGTGTAGTATGAGTACAACCGACCCAATGTACTCTATAATTGTCGAGCCTAACCTCGACGAGATAATGACAAGGCTATGACAAGACACATACGTAAAAATCATGTACAATTATATATAAGGAAGCAAAATAACAAGTAGAATGATAAAATATTAACTGTGAGGGGACATGCGAAAGGGAAGATACCATAAAAACTACAAGTACGAAATCACAAAATAACATTTTCCGAAATAAGCAACAATATAACCAAGTAAATCATCAAAATCAGAAATCAAACAAGGCAATGAAATGAAGATGACACGGCATCACCCTTCGTGATTTTACTCTCGTCCTCACCATGTAATATCATAAATGAAAGGTCACGATATCACCCTTCATGCTTTTACACTCACCGGCACGGCATCTCCTTCGTTCTTTGTAACGACCCGGTCGGTCGTTTTGAGAGTTAGCACCATGATCACCTAATAATTACTTTTCCCACATTTGTTTCTACATATGGGACTTGCCGGAGTGTTTAGTTGTGGGATTCGGAGAGTTTGGGACACATAGTCCCTAAATATGAGTTTAAGAATTATAAATCGGATCGTAGTTGGAACTGTGTGAAGACGGGTCCAAAATGGAATTTTATTCGACTTTATTAGCTCCGTTGAGTGATTTCAGGGTTAGGAGCGCATCCGGAATGTGTTTTCGAGGTCTGTAGTAAAGTTAGGCTTCAATTGGCGAAAGTTAGAATTTCAGCGATTTCGGCCGATAGGTGAAATTTTGATATCGGGCTCGAAATGGGATTCCGAACGTGGTTTTAGGTCCGTAGTGTCATTTGTGACTTGTGTGTCAAATTTTAGGTCATTCAGACTAATATTGACGTGTTTCGGCATCGTTGTGGATTTTGGAAAAATTTCTAAGTTCTTAGGCTTGAATCCATGTATAATTGTTGAATTTGGTGTTATGTGATGTGGTTTGAAGGCTCGAATAAGTTCAAATGAGGTATTAGGACTGGTTGGTAGGTTTGGTTGAGGTCCCGGGGGCCTCGGGGGTGCTTCGGATGCTCAACGGGTCATTTTAGCCTTGTATTGATTGATGGTTTTCTGGTGTGAGTGCAGCAGGATTTTCTTCATCACGATCGCGTGAGGGAGTCCGAGATCGCGTAGCGAAATTGGAGTCCAGTCAGGATTTAATGCATCACGATCGCATGAAAAGGAACGTGATCGCGTAGAATAGGCAGCTTGATCACTGTGTTCGCATGGGCTATGTCGCGTTCGCATAGAAGGAATAGGGCAGCAGTGGAAATTAAGTGGTTCTCTAGTAGTCGCGTGAAGGAAACCGTGATTGCGTAGGTGTGGGAAGTAATGAACCGCATTCGCAAACGGATCGCGTAGTGCATTTCTGAGGCGCGTGTGGTTTACTCTTCACGATCGCGTCTGGCCTTCCGCGATCGCACTGAGTGTGTGCCTGGGCAGAAATTTAAATACCCAAATCGAGGGTTTAAGCAAAATTCATATTTTGAACTTGGGAGCTCAGGGATTGGCGATTTTTGAATATATTTTCACCTGGGCGATTTGGGTAAATAATTCCTACTCGATTTTGACTAATTTCCACGAATCTATGCTTAAATTCATCCTTTAATTTCGAATTTGGGGTGAAAATTTGAGAAAATTTGGATAAAGTTCTTAGACCGGGTTTTTGAGTTTCGATCAAGATTTTTGTATTCGATTCTAGTAATTTTTGTACAATTAGACTCGTGAGTGAACGGGTGTCTAGAATTTATAACTTTTACCCGATTTCGAGACGTGGGCCCGGGGGACTTTTTTTTAGTGATTTTCCTAAATTCGCGTATTAGCTTCGAATTTATTAGTTAGATTAATTTCTTAAAGTTATATTTACATTATGAAATTGAATTGAATAGATTTGGGTCATTTGGAGTCGGGTACTCGTGGTAAGAACGTGATCTCGGTTTGAGTTGAGCAGTCGAGGTAAGTGGCTTGCCTAACTCTGTGTTGGGGACTTCCCCTTAGGTCATTTTGACATTTATTTGCTATGTGGGTGACGAGTATGTAAATAGGCCATTTGTTGCTAAAATTCTATTTTCGCTTCACATATTATAAATCATTTTACTCCTATTACACTGCTAATGTATTAATTGCTTAGCTTAGATTAGCAAAAGCATGCCTACTTGTTTTATATTAAATTGGCTATCTGCTACTGTGTGCGCCATGTTTAGTTATTTTTATTCCTTCACTCGCCTTTGATTTACTGAACTGTTTAAATTAATTCCTTATATGATATTCATTCACATTGCATATTTAAATTAGGGACTACAGACGTATTCTGGGAGATCCCCCATGTACTGTATATTTAAATTGGGGAATACGGACGTATTCTTGGAGATCCCCTCTGCACTGCATATTTAAATTGGGGACTATGCACGTATTCTGGTAGATCCCCCCTGTACTGCATACTTATATTTGGTACTACAGGACGGTATCCCGGAAGATTCCACTTGTGATGCGTTGTGCTGAGCCGAGGGCTCCATTTTACTGTTTTATTTCAGATTATTCTTTTAACTGTCTACTTTAGAACTTATTTCTCTTCCCTACTATATAACTGTTTTATTTATAAATCCAGTAGAGCCTTAACCTTATCCCGTTACTACTTGACTGAGGTTAGGCTTGGCACTTACTGGGTACCAAATGTGGTGTACTCATGCCCTTTCCTGCACATGTGTTTCGTGTGCAGATCCAGGTTCAAGCTCTCAGCCGCGTGGCTAGTGGTTGTTGCAGCTTCATCAAGGAGACCGTAAGGTATTTCTGCAGCGTCCGCAGAATCCTCCCAGTCACCTTCCATTCCTCTCGTAGAGACACTTACTATATATTTTCTTTTCCGGATTTGTATAGAGCTATAATAGTATAGAAGCTTGTGACTGTGTTGTGACAATCCGGGTCTTGGGGTATATATATTGTACGTTCCGAGCGGTGATGTTATGCTTATCTAGACTTTTCTTTTCCTGTCTTTAAATTTATTGTATTTAATTAAGTTTTATCCGAAAATTTAGGCTTACCTACTCGTAGAGACTAGGTGCCGTCACGACGCCTTTCGGAGGGTAAATCGGGTCATGAAAAGTTGGTATCAGAGCCTCTAGGTTCATAGGAGTCACAAGTCATGAGCCGGTTTATTAGATTCTCGTGGATCGGTTCGGAGACATTCGTATCTATCTTCGAGAGGCTATGTAACTATTAAGAACAATCACATTCTTTGGATTTTGTTGTCGTGCGAGTTATTGATATCAAAGATTTTTAAAACTCTATTCTATTCTTTCTCATAGATGGTGAGGACCCATACCGGACGGACCGACGACCAGGTACCCCAACCCCCAGCCAGAGCCGCTAGAGGTAGGGGTAGGGGTAGAGGATGAGCACGCGGTGCAGTCCGAGCACCGGCGAGAGCAGCGACAAAGGAGCCTACAGCAGCTCCAGCTGGAGGGCCGGCACAGGAGGTCCCTATTGCAGCTCCAGCCCTCCAGGAGACTTTGGCTCAATTCATGAGCATCTTCAGCACTCTGACTCAGGCGAGGCTACTCCCGATAGCTCCAGCCACATATCAGGCCGGGGAAGGGGCACAGACTCCCGCAACCCGCACTCCTGAGCAGAGAGTCCAGATTGATCAGGCCCCAGAGTTCATTCCTATGCCCCCAGTGGCTTCGGCTCAGCATGATGCTATGGTAGCTGCTTTTGAGGCAGAGCAGCTCAGACTTGAGAGGTACAAGAAGTACCACCCACCTATTTTCAGTGGAATAGCTTCAGATGACGCTCTAGGTTTTCTTGAGGAGTGTCATCGTATTCTCCGCATTATGGGAATTGTGGAGACGAGTGGGGTTTCTTTCACTGTTTTCCAACTGAGGGGAGTGTCTTATCAGTGGTGGCATACCTATGAGCTGAGTAGCCCGGACGAGGCAGCTTCACTCACTTGGACTCAGTTTTCAGAGATGTTTTTGCTTGAGTTTGTCCCTCAGAGCCTAAAGGATGCTTAGCGTGCAGAGTTCGAGCAGTTATGCCAGGGTACTATGACTGTGTCGGAGTATGTAGTCCATTTCAGTGACTTGGCACGTCATGCACCGGCCTTGGTTGCTACGGTCAGAGAGAGGGTTTGATGTTTCATTGAGGGACTCCACCCCGGTATTCGGACCAGCATGGCCAGAGAGTTGGAGATGGATATCACTTACCAGTAGGCAGTGAGTATTTCCCGGAGGATAGAGGGCATGTTTGCTCGTGACAGAGAGGAGAGGGAATCCAAGAGGTCTCGAGAGACTGGTCATTTTTTGGGAGCTCGTGCGCCAGCAACACGCTATGGTAGGGGTTTTATGAGTCTCCCTGTTCATTCAGCTCTTCCAGCAGCCAGTGGTATTCCAGCTCCTCCTAGATCTCAGGAGCCTTATTATGCACCGCCAGTATCTAGTATGCCTCCTACTCGAGGTGCTATTACCGGCCAGTTCAGAGTCAGCATCAGCTGCCACATCCTCCGAGGGGTTTTTTTGAGTGTGGTGACCATCACCATATGTTTAGAGATTTCCCCAGAGTTAGGAGGGGTGCATCATCTCAGACCTATCAGGCTCCACGTGCTCCAACGGGTCCTCCGGCTATTCTTCCAGCCCCAGCTACTACCCCACCTTCTCAGACAGCTCGAGGTGGAGGTCGGGGAGGTCGAGGTCGCCCTAGAAGGGTAGGCCATGACATGTACTATGCCTTTCCAGCTCGTTCAGAGGTCGTCGCTTCAGATTCAATCATCACAGGTATTGTCCCTGTCTGTCATAGGGACGCATCAGTATTGTTTGACCCGGGCTCTACATACTCTTATGTGTCTTCTTATTTTGCTTCACATTTGGGGTTATCTCGGTATTCTTTGACTTCCCATGTTTATGTTTCTACTTCCGTGGGAGATTCTCTCATTGTGGACCATGTATATTGGTTGTGTTTGATTGTTATCAGTGGTTTTGAGACCAAAGTTGATTTATTATTACTCAGTATGGTAGGATTTGATGTTATCTTGGACATGGACTGGTTGTATCCCCATTATGCTATTCTTGATTGTCACGCTAAGACCGTGACACTGGCTATGCCAGGCCTACCGAGATTAGAGTGGAGAGGTACCTTAGAGTATGCTCCCCGCAGGGTCATTTCTTTTCTTAAGGCTCAGCGGAGGATTGAGAAAGGGTGTGATGCGTACTTGGTCTATGTGATAGATGTTAGTGTTGATACCCCTTTATTTGAGTCAGTCCCGGTAGTGCTGGACTTCCATGATGGCTTTCCATTTGATCTTTCAGGTATGTCTCCCGACAGAGATATTGATTTCGGCATTGATTTGTTGTCAGGAACTCAGCCCATTTTGATTCCTCCCTATCGCATGGCTCATCTTGAGTTGAAGGAGTTGAAGGAGCAGTTGCATGAGTTGCTTGATAAGGGTTTCATCAGGCCCAGTGTATCACATTGGGGTGCCCCGGTATTATTTGTGAAAAAGAAGGATGGTTCTATGTGTATATGTATTGATTATCGGTAGTTGAACAAGGTTATAGTGAAGAACAGGTACCTCTTGCCTCGCATTGATGATTTATTTAACCAGTTACAGGGTGCCAGGGTATTTTCCAAGATTGACTTGCATTCTGGCTATCATCAGTTGAAGATTCGGGAGCCGGATATCCCGAAGACTGCCTTCAGAACCAGATATGCCACTATGAGTTTCTTGTCATGTCATTTAGGCTGACCAATGCCCCAACAGCCTTTATGAATTTGATGCACAGTGTGTTCCGGCCTTATCTTGATTCCTTCAGCATTGTGTTTATTGAAGACATCTTGGTGTATTCTCGGTCCCAGGAGGATCATGAGCAACACTTGAGGACTGTGCATCAGACTTTGAGGGAGAAGAAATTGTATGCAAAATTTTCTGAATGTGGATTTTGGCTTGATTCAGTGGCATTCTTAGGCCATGTGGTTTCTTGTGATGGGATCAAAGTAGATCCGAAGAAGGTGGAGGCGGTGCAGAGTTGTCCTAGACTGTCATCAGCTACTGAGATCCGCAGTTTCCTTGGTTTGGCAGGGTACTATCGCCACTTTGTAGAGGGATTTTCATATATTGTAGCACCTATGACCAGACTGACCCAGAAGGGGTGCTCCGTTCAGGTGGACAGAGGAGTGTGAGGAGAGATTTCAGAAGCTCAAGACAGCATATTTTTATTGCTTTGTTATTGTTGTTGTTGTTTCATGCCCGCATGTCCCGATAGACAGGTTGCAGTCCTCCTAGTAGGCTATCGGCTCAGCGGAAGGTGTTGCTGCACTCCACTTGCTCTGGAGTTTCCTATTTGGTCAGTATGATTGGGACATGCATTGACTGGTATGGCGGGGCCCTGTCCCGACCTTTATGTTTTTTATGTACTCTTAGAGGCTTGTAGACAAATGTCAGGTATATGGATACTTGTATGGCCTTGTCGGCCTATGTTTTAATTTTACAAATGATCATGTCGGTCTTATAGGCGCGTAGGTCACATGTATAAGTTTCTATATCATGTTAGATCGTCTTATGTCTAGCATTCCCTTATGTTTTATTCTGGTTATCTCATTATGGCCCTTTTGTCCCATTTACCCATGATAGCACGATAAGAAAGATATATTACGTTGGTACTCGATAAGGTATCAGGTGCCCATTGTGGCCCACAGGTTGGGTTCGTACAGGCTGGTGACTACAGCCCCAGTGTTGGTATTTCCTACGGGTTTATGGTCCTATACAGTCTATTGTGCTGCCTCGAGGATTGGCCTTGGAGCGGTATTGATGCAGGACAGTAGGGTGATTGCCTACGTGTCCAGACAGTTAAAAGTACATGAGAAGAATTATCCAATTCACGATCTTGAGTTGGTAGCTATTATTCACGCCCTGAAGATCTGGCGTCATTATTTATACGGTGTTCCCTGTGAGATTTTCACGGATCACCAAAGTTTACAGCACTTGTTCAGGCAGAAGGACCTTAATTTGCGATAGGGGAGGTGGTTGGAGCTACTCAAGGACTATGACATCACTGTATTATACCACCCGGGGAAGGCCATTGTGGTGGCCGACGCCTTTAGTCGCTGGGTGGAGAGTTTGGGGAGTTTGGCATATCTTCCAACAGTTAAGAAGCCCTTAGCCAGTCAGTTTGTGAGATTGAATCTTTCGTAGCCTTGCCGGGTATTAGCTTGTGTGGTTGCCCGGTCTTCTCTTTATAACCGCATCAGAGAGCGCTAGTATGATGATCCCCACCTTATGGTTCTTCAGGATAGGGTTCGGCGAGGTGATGCCAGAGATGTGTCTATTGGTGATGATGGCTTGATGAGGATGCAGTGTCGTATATGTGTGCCCAATGTAGAGGGGCTCCGGGAGTTGATTCTGGAGGAGGCCCATAGCTCGCGGTACTCTATTTATCCTGGTGCCGCGACGATGTACCAGGACATGAGATAGAACCATTGGTGGAGGAGGATGAAAAAGGACATAGTTGATTTGTGACCAAGTGTCTTAACTGTCAGCAAGTTAACTATGAGCATTAGAACCAGGAGGGTTGCTTCAGCAGATTGAGCTTCCAGAGTGGAAGTGGGAGCGAATCACCATGGACTTTGTAGTTGGACTTCCTCGGACTTTGAGAAATTTCTATGCTATTTGGGTGATTGTGGATTGGCTGACCAAGTCAGCCCATTTCATTCCAGTGTTGACCACATATTCCTCAGAAAGGTTGGCTGAGATTTATATCAGGGAGATTGTTCGCCTTCACGGTATTCCAGTATCTATCATTTCAGACAGAGGTACACAGTTCACTTCACGGTTCTGGAGAGCCGTTCAACAGGAGTTAGGCACCAGGGTGGAGTTGAGTACAACCTTTCACCCTCAGACGGACGGGCAGTTCGAGCGCACGATTCAGATTCTTGAGAATATGCTCCGTGCCTATGTGATGGAGTTTGGAGGGTCATGGGACCAATACATTCCACTTGCAGAGTTTGCTTATAATAATAGGTATCAGTCCAGCATTCAGATGGAACCGTTTGAGGCTTTGTATTGTAGACGATGCCAGTTTTCAGTGGGATGGTTCGAGCCAGGCGACGCCCGATTGTTGGGTACAGATTTGGTCCAGGATGCCCTAGACAAGGTGAAGGTTATTTCAGGAGAGACTTTGCACAGCTCAGTCCAGGAAGAAGAGTTATGCATACCAGAAGGTTCGTGATTTGGCATTTATGGCTGGTGATCGGGTTTTGCTTCGGGTATCGCCTATGAAGGGCGTCATGAGGTTCGGGAAGAAGAGTAAACTAAGTCCGAGATTCATTGGTCCTTTTGAGATAATGCGGCGCGTTGGGGAGGTTGCTTATGAGCTTGCCTTGCCTCCCAGCCTAGCAGGAGTTCATCCAGTATTCCACGTCTCCGTACTCCGGAAGTATCACAACGATCCGGCTCATGTATTGGACTTCAGTTCAGTCCAGTTGGACAAGGATCTATCTTATGTTGAGGATCCAGTAGCCATTTTGGATAGGCAGGTCAAAAAGCTCAGGTCGAAGAATATTGCATCAGTAAAGGTTCAGTGGAGGGGTCAGCCGGTCGAGGAGGGGACCTGGGAGACCGAGCAGGATATGCACAGCCAGTACCCTCATCTTTTCACAGCTTCAGGTATGTTCTTATACTCGTTCGAGGATGAACGATTTTCTTAAGAGGGGGAGAATGTAACGACCCGATCGGTCGTTTTGAGAGTTAGCGCCCCGATCCCCTAATAACTACTTTCCCCACGTTTGTTTCTGCTTATGGGACTTGCCGGAGTGTTTAGTTGTGGGATTCGGAGAGTTTGGGACACGTAGTCCCTAAATATGAGTTTAAGATTTAGAAATCGGACCGTAGTTGGAACTGTGTGAAGATGGGTAATGGAATTTTTTCAACTCCTTTAGCTCCGTTGAGTGATTTGGGGTTAGGAGCGCGTCCGGAATGTGTTTTCGAGGTCTGTAGTAGAGTTAGGCTTCAATTGGCGAAAGTTAGAATTTTGGCAATTTCGGTCGTAGGTGAAATTTTGATATCGGGCTCGGAATGGGATTCCGAAAGTGGATGTAGGTCCTCAGTGTCATTTGTAACCTGTGTGTCAAATTTGAGGTCATTCAGACTAGATTTGACGTGTTTCGGCATTGTTGTGGATTTTGGAAATATTTCTAAGTTCTTAGGCTTGAATCCATGTATAATTTGTGATTTTGGTGTTATGTGATGTGGTTTAAAGGCTCGACTAAGTTTGAATGAGGTATTAGGACTAGTTGGTAGGTTTGGTTAAGGTCCTTGGGGCCTCGAGGGTGCTTCGGATGCTCAACGGGTCATTTTAGCCTTGTATTGATTGTTGGTTTTCTGGTGTGAGCAACATGCTTTTGTTCATCGCGATCGCGTGAGGGAGTCCGCGATCACATAGGGAAATTGGAGGCCAGTCAGGATTTAATGCATCGTGATCGCATGAAGAGGAACACGATCGCGTAGAATAGGCAACTTGGTCACTGCGTTCGCATTGGCTATGTCGCGTTCGCGTTGAAGGAATAGGGCAGCAATGGAAATTAAGTGATTCCCTACGCGGTCGCGTGAAGACAACCGCGATCGCGTAGGTCTGGAAAGTAAATCACCGCGTTCGCGAACGGATCACGTAGTGCATTTCTGAGGCGCGTGTGGTTTACTCTTCGCGATCGCGTCTGGCTTTCCGCGATCGCACTGAGTGT
Organism: Nicotiana paniculata; assembly: GCA_005239505.1. Classification (NCBI taxonomy): domain Eukaryota; kingdom Viridiplantae; phylum Streptophyta; class Magnoliopsida; order Solanales; family Solanaceae; genus Nicotiana; species Nicotiana paniculata. The sequence goes on along the minus strand of ML357763.1, from coordinate 6,810 downwards.
GTGCCTGGGCAGAAATTTAAATACCCAAATCGAGGGTTTAAGCAAAATTCATATTTTGAACTTGGGAGCTCAGGGATTGGCGATTTTTGAAGATATTTTCACCTGGGCGATTTGGGTAAATAATTCCTACTTGATTTTGACTAATTTCCACGAATCTATGCTTAAATTCATCCTTTAATTTCGAATTTGGGGTGAAAATTTGAGAAAATTTGGATAAAGTTCTTAGACCGGGTTTTTGAGTTTTGATCAAGATTTTTGTATTCGATTCGAGTATTTTTTGTACAATTAGACTCGTGAGTGAACGGGTATCCAGAATTTATAACTTTTACCCGATTCCGAGACGTGGGCCCGGGGGACTTTTTTCAGTGATTTTCCTAAATTCGCGTATTAGCTTCGAATTTATTAGTTAGATTAATTTCTTAAAGTTATATTTACATTATGCAATTGAATTGAATAGATTTGGGTCATTTGGAGTCGGGTACTCGTGGCAAGAACGTGATCTCGGTTTGAGTTGAGCAGTCGAGGTAAGTGGCTTGCCTAACTCTGTGTTGGGGACTTCCCCTTAGGTCATTTTGACATTTATTTGCTATCTGGGTGACGAGTACGTGAGGTGACGAGTACGTACACGGGCCATTTGTTGCTAAAATTCTATTTTCGCTTCACATATTATAAATCATTTTACTCCTATTGCACTGCTTAATGTGTTAATTGCTTAGCTTAGATTAGCAAAACCATGCCTACTTGTTTTATATTAAATTGCCTATCTGCTACTTTGTGCGCCATGTTTAGTTATTTTTATTCCTTCACTCGCCTGTGATTTGCTGAATTATTTAACTTAATGCCTTATCTGATATTCATTCGCATTGCATATTTAAATTGGGGACTACGGACATATTCTGGGAGATCCCCCATGTACTGCATATTTAAATTGGGGACTACAGACGTATTCTTGGAGATCCCCCCCCCTGCACTGCATATTTAAATTGGGGACTCGGACGTATTCTGGTAGATCCCCATTGTACTGCATACTTATATTTGGGACTGCGGGACGGTATCCCGGGAGATTCCACTTGTGATACGTTGTGATGAGCCGAGGGCTCCATTTTACTATTTTATTTCAGATTATTCGTTTAACTGTCTACTTGAGAACTTATTTCTCTTCCGTACTATTTAAACTGTTTTATTTATAAATCCAGTAGAGCCTTAACCTAATACCTTCACTACTTGACTGAGGTTAGGCTTGGCACTTACTGGGTACCAAATGTGGTGTACTCATACCCTTTCCTGCACATGTTTTTCGTGTGCAGATCCAGGTTCGAGTTCTTAACCGCGTGGCTAGTGGTCGTTGCAGCTTCATCGAGGAGACCGTAAGGCATTTCTGTTGCGTCCGCAGAATCCTCCGAGTCACCTTCCATTCCATATTATAGAGACACTTACTATGTGTTTTCTTTTCCGGATTTGTATAGAGCTATAATAGTATAGAATCTTGTGACTATGTTGTGACAATGCGGGTCTTGGGGTATATATATTGTACATGCCGAGCGGCGATGTTATGCTTATCTAGACTTTTCTTTTCCTGTCTTACTTTTATCGTATTTAATTAAGATTTATCCGCAAATTTAGGCTTACCTAGTCGTAGAGGCTAGGTGTCGTCACGATGCCTTTCGGAGGGTAAATCGGGTCGTGACATGCTTTTACTCTCAACATCTCTCAATATGTGATTGTCACGACCCGGATTTCTAACATCAGGACCGTGATGACACTTAACATCCACTTACTAGGTAAGCCGACGTGAAATAGAAAATTAATCTATTTGTACAGTTGAAAAAACAAATTATTAACAATAGTAATGATAAAGGTTTGTAAAAGAGTGATATAACACCAAACCACGAAATAAAAAATATCCCAAAACCTGGAGTCACGAATACATGGGCATCTATAGTACTACAAATAAGGTCTAAACAAAGTACAAGTGTTTTGAAACACGATCAAACATTAACGATAGATTGGAAGGGGATTTCAGGGTTGCGGACGCCGAGCAGCTATACCTCAAGTCTCTAACTGGGACTGGATCCGAGCAAAAATCTACTAAGCGCTGCTAGAACCATCACCAAAATCTACACAAGAAGTGCAGAAGTGAAGTATGAGTACAACCGACCCAATGTACTTCGTAAGTGTCGAGTCTAACCTCGACGAGGTAGTGATGAAACTTTGACAAGATACCTACGTATATAAACATGTACAAGTATGTATAAAGCAGCAGCAATAACAAAGAATGATAAAATTCTAACTGGGAGGGGACAATGTTAAAAGGGGAAGATTGAGTAAATGTGACAAGTATGAAATCACGAAATTACCAAGTAAATCACTAAATCGGAAATTAGTTAAATCAATGATACGAAAATGGCATGGCATCACCCTTCGTGCTTACTCTCGTCCTCACCATGCAATAATATGAATATAATGACACGACATAAACATTCGTGCTTTTACTCTCATACTCACCAAGCAACAATGTAAATCCGAACAATAAACAATGTGAGGAATGATTTAACTTTAGTTATGGTACCAAGACATCAAACTTCAACTTCCAAAATATTCAACATCTTTAAGCAATAACTGTGAAACAAATAATTAAAGAAGTAATAATCTAACCTAAGCATGGATAGCATATTTTATGAAATAATATATTACCAGGAAACTAGTTCCACCAGCATGCTTTAAGAAATGACTACACATAAGTACTTGTCACCTTACATTTGCGTTGTCCCCACACATAAAACACATAGCAAATAGACCAACAAATCCTAATCCTCAAGTCAAGGTTAACCACAACACTACCTCACTTCGTAATCAAAGAAATCGATCAACCACAACTTTGCCTTTTGAACAAGCCTCCAAACAACTACATCTAGCAAATATAGTTCAGATAATTCTAAATAAGCTTTAGAAACTACCCACGAGTGAAAAATGTTCAATCCTTAATATTTTTGGAAAAAGTCAACAAAAGTCAACCTCGGGCTCTCTTGGTCAAAACCTGAGATTCGGGCCTAAACCTGATTACCCATTCACCCTCGAGCCCGTTTATGTGATTTGTTTTGAAATTCGGCCTCAATTTGGGGTCTAAATCTCAATTTTACAAAAATCTCCAATTCTACCCACATCCTTAATTTCTACCATGGAAATCCTAAATTTGATATTGAAATCTCATGAAAAGTAATGGGTAATTGAAAGAAAATGAATTAAAGTCACTTACAATGAATTTGGGAAGAAAAGTCTCTTGGAAAATGCCTCTAGAGCGTTTAGGTTGAGAAATGGTGTAAAATGAGCTAAGTCCTATTTTCCCCCTCTTTTACCCAGCTGCAGATGTCGCAATTGCAATGTCTTGTTCGCAATTGCGAACATCGCAAATGCGAGACAAGTTTCACAATTACGAGGCAAGGTTTGCAATCAGAACACCAGAAGTTGCAAATGCGACATTTAGCTTGCAAATGCAAACAACCCACCTTCGCAAATGCGGCAAGATTCTTTGCAAATGCGAATATTTCCCCTCAAACCATTGAGTCGCAAATGAGAATATGTAATCATAAATGTGATATCTAACTATTTGCAAATGCAAACCAATTCCTCGCAATTGTAAGATCAACCAACCCAGGCCCCTGCTCACAAATGCGATATCTAATCGCAAAAACGAGTCTTACATTTGCGAGCCAGACTTCGCAAGTGCGAGATCTGTAGACTACACTAGCAATAGAAGTGTACCAGTTATTCCAACTTCAACCAAACTCATTCGAAACACGTTAGAAACCCACCTGAGCCCCGCGAGCTCCAAACTAAACAATCACACAAGTGTATAACATCATACAAACTTGCTCGCACGATCAAAACACCAAAATAACACCTAAAACTATGAATCAGACATCAAAATGCATGAAATTTTTAAAGAAACTCAGTAAGTTTCAAATTCACAACCGAGCATCCGAATCCTATCAAATCAACTCCGTTTTGCACCAAATTTTGTAGAGAAGTCTTAACTAGTAAAATGAACCTATACCAAGTCCCAAAATCGAAATCTGAACCTAGTAGATATAAAGTCAACCTACGATCAAACTTTATAAATCTTTAAACCTTCAAATGACTAGTTTTCAACAAATCACATCAAATCAAGTTAGGGACTTCCGAATTCAATTCTGGGCATATTCTCAAGTCCAAAAGTACGATACAGATATATTAGAATTGTTAAAATAACGATCCAGTTCCATTTACACAAATGTTTACCGTAGTCAACTCAGATCATTTTCAATGTTAAAATCCATATTTGTTTTTAATTTTCACATAAGCAATTTTTCATAAAAAGATATGGAATGTGCATGCAAATCAAGAATGTTACGACCCGAATTACCCTCTCAACAGTCTCATGACGGCACCTAGTCTCTACGACTAAGTAAGCCTAAAATTTACGGAAAAATAACACAAAACAATACTAGAAACAGTAAGGAAAAAGCAATACTATAAAATTTAGCCGCTCGACATTTACAGCTTTTACTTTCCCAAAACCCGGAACATCACAAAGTCACAAACTCTGAACTACTGTAGCTCTATACAAAGGAATAAGGAAAAGGTATTTGTATATCTCCTGTATCAATACTAGAGTAGGAAGGGTATTCGTGAGATCCTGTGGACGCAGTAGAATTACCTCGCGGTCTCCTAAGCAGCTGCTAAGATACGCCTAGCCACTGTACCGTGCACTGGTACCTGGATCTGCACATGGGGAAAACATGCGCAGGAAAGGGCGTGAGTACTCCACATTCGGTACTCAGTAAGTGCCAAGCCTAACCCCATTCAAGTAGTGACGAGGTCAGGTTGAGGCTCTACTGAGTTTTAAAACAAGTCAGTTATAAATTTAAACAGTGAAATATAGATAAGAAATGATAAACAGGATTAATAGAAACTGGAAGAATTAATAACAGAAAGAGCCCTCGACTCAGCACAACATATATCTCAACAGTATATATTCAATGTAGTACAAGGGGGAAACTGCCGGATCTCAGTCCGTAGTCCCGATTTAAATATGCTATGCAGTACATGGGGAAAGATCTCGGATCTTGGTTCGTAGTCCCAATTTAAATATGCAATGCAGTACAGGGGGAAAGCTCCAGGATCTCGGTCCGTAGTCCCAATTTAAATATGCAATGCAGTACAGGGTGAAAGCTCTCGGATCTCGGTCCGTAGTCCCAATTTAAATATGCAATGTAGAAGTACGTCGGATACGGCTTAATTAAACAATTCAGAAGAAAACAACAGGCAAGAATAAAGTAAAACTACCTAAGCATGGTGCAACTAGTAGCAAATAAGGGGAACTCAAGTAAGGACAGGTAAGCATGCTTATTCTTAAGCTAACTACTCAGTTAAGACAGGAAACAGTAATATAGGAATGAAAACGAGTGATGCCATGGAAGGAAAAGTGAAATTTTAGCAACAATGACCCGTGTACGCACTCGTCACCTCACGTACACGGTGTCCACGTAAATGCCTATGGGGAAGTCCCCAACACAGAGCTAGGCAAGCCACTTACCTTGACTGCGGTAATCAACTCAATACCACGCTCTTCCCACGAGTATCCAACTCCGGGTGGCCCAAATCTAGTCAATTCGATTGCATAGTGTAAATATCATTTCAAGAAAATAACATAACTAATAAGTTCGAAGCTAATACGCGAAATTAGGAAATTCGCCCAAATATTTCCCCGGGCCCACGTCTCGGAATCGGGTAAAAATGATATTTCCCGAATACCCATTCGCTCATGAACTCACTCGAACAAGAATCAACAAAATCCGACGTCTGAATCTCCCTAAATCCTCATATTTCTACTTGGGGAAGTTTCATCCCAATTTCATGGTTTTTTATCCAATTTCATTGATTAATTGAGGAAATTGATAGAGATTATTGATATACAAATGGATTAAGGTTAGAAAACATTACCTATGATTCTCCTCTTCAAATTCCACTAAAAATCTCCAAATCCCAAGCTCTCAATCGATTTAGGAGTTATGAATTCCAAACACTCGGATTTTGGCATAACCAGCCAAGGGATTCCGCACCTGCGACCTTGGGATCGCACCTGTGGTGCCGCAACTGTGGTTTCGCACCTGCGGAAACATAATCGCGGGTGCGGAAACTCATTAAAAAGCCTGGGGTCGCACCTGCGGCGGCTAGGTCGCGGGTGCGGCTCCGCACCTGCAGATATACTTCCGCGCCTGTGAGTCTGGCCAACCTGAACTACCCCCGCACCTGCGGAAAAACCATCGCAGGTGCGAGACACCAGAACCAGAAATGGTTCAGCTGCTCTTAAAGTTCCAAATTCACCCGTTGGACATCTGAAACAACCCCGAGGCCCCCGGAACCTCAACCAACCAACCAACTGACCCTAATACCTTGTTCAAACTTGGTCGAGCCTTAAAAACACATTTCATAACATCAAAATTATCAATTATGCATAGATTCAAGCCTAAGAACTTATGAAATTTCTAGAATTCACATACGATGTCGAAACACGTCAAAACTCATCTGAGTGACCTCAAATTTTGCACACATGTCACAAATGGCATTACGGGCCTGCTGCCGCTTTTAGAATTCCATTCCGAGTCCGATATCAAAATTTCACCTATCGTTCGAAATCGCCGAAATTCCAACTTGTGCCAATTCAAGCCTAAATCTGCAACCGACCTTGAAAATACATTCCGAACACGCTCATTGATGTGTGGCTAGAATTCGTGATTTTAAGCATTATATACCTCGCATTTTATGTGC
>ML357762.1:0-41829 GCA_005239505.1 Nicotiana paniculata | reverse complement strand
ACGAGTTTAAGTGTTTCCCGGTTGAAATAGAAGTCTCCTACATGGTTAGGGTTGGCCCAAAAACATATAAATAGACCCCAAACAACAAAACTTAAGGAGACGGAAGAAGATACAGAAGGATTCAACAACACAACACCACAGAAGTGACAAACATCGATTTCTACGTCTAGTATTCTTTACTTTGTATTTCAATTATGCAATTCCTTTTAGTTTTGGTTCTCAATAGCATGAGTAGCTAATTTCTTTAGTCTAGGGTTTTGGTAGAACCCGTTGGGGATGAATTCATTGTGATATTAATATATTTTGGTTGATTAAACTCTTTTTGTTCAACTATGTTCTGATTGTAGTTGATTGAAAGAGCTCTCGATTAACTCTTCCTATTTATTATGTATCTACTTGAGAGAGAGTGCATATTTAGGTAGTTGTTGAACAACACCACTCCCGGAGTATAGACGAAGGTCATAACCGAGGGTTTAGAGGTTAGATTAGAGATAACGAAACCTCGGGTGCAATCTAAAGTGAATTGTATTGCGATCTAGCTAGCGTAACTTGAGAGAGTGCGTCTAGTAAATTATCATAATTACTTGAGAGAGATTTATGATAGTTAGAGCGTTCATGATTGACAGAGATAGCCAATTAAATTATAAGAAATATCCAAGGAAGAATTCACCAACGGGGGAAACCATAACCATAGACCCTTTATTATCATTGTTACATTAACTTGTTAATTCATTGCTAGTTTATTATTATTGATTGTAGAATTAGTTAAACATCATTAAATTGATATTCAAAGTCTTGAGAAACTTGATTAAACACCAGTTAATATTTTATAAACTCAATTGATACGTCAATTCCCTGTGGGATCGACTTTGGGCTTAATACCCCAGATTATATTTGCAGCGCCCGTTTACTCTTTTTATAAGACATAGTTGAGCGTGATCAGTCAGCATAACTCTTTTTCCTGGACTGATCTGTACGAAGGCGATCTTGTATAATCTTAACCTTATATAAGGCCTCCTGAACTAAGTCTGTACCCAACAACCGAGCCTCTCCCGGCTCAAACCATCCAACTGGCGAACTGCACCGTCTACCATATAATGCCTCATAGGGAGCCATCTGAATGCTTGACTGGTAGTTGTTGTTGTAGGCAAACTCCGCTAACAGAAAGAACTGATCCCCCGATCCTTCAAAATATATAACACAAGCACAGACCATATCCTCCAAGATCTGAATAGTACGCTCGGACATCCTGTCCATCTGAGTATGGAATGCTGTGCTCAACTCCACCCACATACCCAACTCACGTTGTACTGCCCTCCAAAAGTGCAAGGTAAAATGCGTACCTCGATCAGAAATGATAGACACGGGCACACCGTGAAGAAAAAGGATCTCCGCATATGAATCTCTGCCAACCGCTCTAAAGAGTAAGTACTTGCCAACAAGAATGAAGTGCGTTGATTTAGTCAGCCTATCCACAATAACCCAAACGACGTCGAACTTCCTCTGAGCCTGTGGGAGTCCAACAACGAAGTCCATAGTGATATGCTCCCACTTTCACTCCGGAATCTCTATCTGCTGAAGCAAACCATCGGGTCTCTAATGCTCAAACTTCACCTGTTGAAAATTTAAGCAACGAGCCACATATGCAACAATATCCTTCTTCATCATTCGCCACCAATAATGTTGCCGCAGGTCCTGGTACATCTTGGAAGCACCCGGGTGAATAGAATACTCAGAATTGTGAGCTTCCTCAAGGATCAAATAACAAAGCCCATCAACGTTAGGCATACACACTCGACCCTGCATTCTCAAAACACTATCATCTCCAACTGTAACCTGATTGGCACCACTACGCTGAATTGTGTCCCTAAGGACCATCAAATGCGGGCCATCATCCTGCCAATCTTTGATACGCTTGAATAAGGAAGACCGAGCGACTGTACAAGCTAAAACACGGCTCGGCTCTAAAATATCCAACCTCACAAACTGGTTGGCCAGAGTCCAAATATATAAAGCTAACGACCTTTCACCGACTGGAATGAATGCAAGCAACGCTACCTATACTCACCGCCTTCCTATTCAATACATCGGCCACAATATTGGCCTTCCCCGGATGGTACAATATAGTGATGTCATAGTCTTTCAGTAGCTCTAACCATCTTCTCTGCCTCAAATTGAGATCCTTTTGCTTGAAATAATACTGAAGGGTGCGATGATCCGTGAAAACCTCACACGGCACGCCATAAAGATAGTGCCTCCAAATTTTTAATGCGTGAATAATGGCTGCCAACTCTAAGTCATGAACAGGGTAATTCTTCTCATGAAACTTTAACTGTCGAGACGCATTATGCAATCACAATGCCCTGCTGCATCAATACCGCTCCGAGCCCAACACGGGAGGCATCACAATATACAGTGAAAGATCTTGAATCTGATGGAAATACCAGCACCGGTGCTGAAGTCAAGGCTGTCTTGAGCTTCTGAAAACTCGCCTTTCTGACCATTTTAATGGGGCATCTTTCTGAGTCAATTTAGTCATTGGGGCTGCTATCATTGAGAACCCATCCACCTAACGACAATAGTAACCTGCCAAACCCAAAAAGCTCATGATTTCCATGGCTGAAGTGGGTATGGACCAATTCTTGACTGCCTCAATCTTCTTAGGATCTACCTGAATACCCTATGCTGATACGACGTGACCCAAGAAACCAATTGAATCCAACCAAAACTTGCACTTTGTAAATTTAGCATATAAGTGACTGTCCCTTAATTTCTGAAGCGCTATCCGGAGGTGTTGCACATGCTCCTCCTGAATGTGGGAGTATATTAGAATGTAATCAATAAACACAATTATGAAGGAATCCAGCTAAGTCTTGAACACCTGATTCATCTCCATAAATGTTGTTGGGGCATTAGTCAAGCCAAAAGACATCACCTTAAATTCATAGTGCCCATACATCGTCTGAAAGGCTGTCTTTGGGACATCGCATGCCCTAATCTTCAACCGATGGTAGCCTGATCTCAAATCAATCTTCAAAAACACCCTGGTACCCTGAAACTGATCAAACAAATCATCAATTCTCGGCAACAGATACTTATTCTTGATAGTCACTTTGTTCAACTGCCGGTAATCTATACACATCCTCATTAATCCATCTTTCTTCTTCAAGAACAAAACTGATGCACCCCAGGGCGAGACACTAGGTCTAATGAAGCCCTTATCAAGCAAATCTTGCAGTTGTTCCTTCAATTCTTTCAACTTTAGTGGGGCCATCTGGTATGGAGGAATAGAAATGGGCTGAGTGCCCGGAGCCACATCAATGCAAAAATCAATATCCTTGTCAGGTGGCATCCCCTACAGGTATGTAGGAAACACCTCGGGAAACATGCGAACGACAGGCACTGAGTCTATAGAAGAAACCTCAGCACTAGAATCACGAACATGAGCCAAATGTGCAAAACACCCCTTCTCGACCATACGTCAATCCTTCATATAAGAAATAACCCTGCTGGAGGAATGACCAGGAGTCCCTCTCCACTATAATCGAGGTGACCCTAGCAAAGCTAATGTCACTATCTTGGCGTGACAATCCAAGATAACGTATTAAGGTGACAGCCAATACATGCCAAATATGACATCGAAATCAACCGTATCAAGAAGCAAAAGGTCTACCCTGGTCTCAAGACTCCCAATAAGGACCACACACTAGCGATATACACGATCTACAACAATATCATCCCTCACTAGCATTGATACATATACAGGGACGCTCAAGGAATCACGGGGCACAACCAAATATGAAGCATAGTAAGATGACACATAAGAGTAAGTAGACCTCGGATCAAACAGAACTAAAGCATCTCTATTGCAAACTGAAACGGTACCTGTGATAACAACAACGGAGGACTCCATCTCAGGTCTGTCCGGAAATGCATACGATCGGGGCTGGGCCCCACCACCCTGAACCATCTCTCTGGGACGACCTCTGACAGGAGGACCTCCACCTCTAAGGGGATGGCCTCCACCTCTAAAAATCTAGCCCCTACCACTGGCTATATGACCCCTACCACTAGCTAGCTGAGCAGGTTGTGCGGCAGCTGGTGCTGGAACTATAGCACGAGAACCCTGATACTGAGAACTACCCGACACGCAAGGGAAATATCTAGCAATGTGCCTCGGGTCACCACAAGTATAACAAGACTTCGGCTGCTGAGACTGCTGGCCGGAAAACTGACCATGTCAACCTGTATAACCACCCTGAAAACTCCGAAGAGGAGGTTCACTGATAGGAGCTGGCTGATCATAATAAGGCATGTAAGGTCCGCGACCACCTAGGGAACCATAGGATGTCTGAAGTGCTGGATGGAATAGCCTGGAAGAATGGCCTTCTGAAAGTAACCCCGCCTCCATATGAGGCACCGCTGAATCCATCGGAATAGCGAGGTCTCTTGTCGGACCCCTGACCTCCCAATCCAAGAACTACCTCAAGTCGTCGTGCCACATTGGCCGCATCTTGGAAAGAGATCTCGCTCCCTGTCTCCTTAGCCATCTGCAATCTGATAGGCTGAGCAAGAACCTCAATAAATATCCCAACCCTCTCCCTCTCTGTGGGTAGCAAAAAAGTAGCATGACAGACGAAATCCGCGAAACGGGTCTCATACTGCGTAACAGTCATGCTTCCTTGCTGGAGATGCTCAAACTGACGGAGGCCCTCCTCTCTAATAGTAATAGGTAGAAACTTCCCCAAGAATAGGTGTGTAAACTGATCCCAGGTAAGAGCAGGTGACCCAACTGGTCTAGTCAATAGATAATCCCTCCACCATTTCTTGGCAGAACCACTCATCCGAAAAGCAGCAAAGTCGACCCTATTGGTTTCCAAGATACCCATGTTCCAAAGAACCTCGTGAAAACTATCAAGGTATTCTTGGGGGTCCTCTGAAGTGGAACCACTGAAATGAACATGGAAAATCTTTTTAAACCTATCCAATCTCCACAAAGCATCGGAGGACATAGCTGCCCCATCAACGAGTGGTGCTGCAACAACTGGCAGAACTATCCCAACTGGATGGGCTGCTGTGGTCTGAAGCTAAGGAGTAGTCTGCTCCGGAGTGTGGGTAGTAGGAGTCTGGACTCTTCCTCTAGTCTGCGATACGGCTGTTGCCTCCGGGAGTGCACCAGTCTGGGATACACTCTCCATAAGGTCCACTAGTCGGACCAAGGCATCCTGAAGCACCGGGGTAGCAATAAACCCCTCTGGGATTTGAGCTGGTCCTGCCGGAACGGTCTAAGCTGGAGCCTCTCCACCGAGCAATGTCTGAGGCTCCGCAACTGGAGCTGCAACTTGAGTACTAGGTTGAGTCCTGCCCCTGCTTCGACCTCTTCCCCTTGTAGGAGTTCGTGCTGGAGTATCCGATTGCTGGTCAGCGGAAGAAAAGGTATGTGTTCTCACCATCTGCGAGAGAATAAGAATAGAAGAGTTCAATCAGCATTGGGACAACAAGAATCACACGACATAGTTTAAATAAAGTGAACTTTCTCCTAACTTTATATCCTTTGGGCGATAAGTACTGACGTCTCCATACCGATTCGTCAGTCTCTATTAAGCTTGTCAGTGAATTGTGAGACCTAGGCAACCTAGTGGTCAGAAACCAACTTGTCACGACCCAATTTCCCACCGTCGGGACCGTGATGGCACCTAACGCTATACTTGTTAGGCAAACCAACATTAGAGGGTTACGACATTAAAACAACTAAAGTATATACACGATGTTTTACTACTATCCAATATATGGCACCAAAAATAACAAATGAAATAGTGTACGATACTGCAGAAATAATACTAATCTCTAGCTACTCAAGGTTTGGAGTGACAATTCACGAACTACTAAGAATTTACTACAAGTATTTGGCTGAAAGAAAATATATAATTGTTCTGAACTAAATGAAACAACAACTGAATAATAAGGAAGAGACTCCAGGAATCTACGGATGTCGGCAGATCTACCTCGTGTCTCCGTGCGAATAGTCTGTTACAACTCGAACTCAGCTCGGATCTAAACCTGGATCTGCATAGAAAGTGCAGAGTGCAGTATCAGTACAACCTACGCCATGTACTGTTAAGCGCTAAGCCTAACCTCGGTGAAGTAGTGACGAGTCTAGGACCGGACACCATATAAAACCTGGACCTATATAATCATGCTATTGGAAATAACAACAGATAAAGAATTAAAACAGCAATTAATGGGAAGGAGACATAAAATGGGAAATTTCAACATAAGGAGTGAGAAAAATGAGAATTCAGAAATAAATTGTGATTAACAAACAACCAAATTAAGCAACTAAAATAGGAAGGAAATCTGCACGGCATCACCATTCGTGCTTTTAATCTCAGCCTCGCTAAATAACCAATAGGAATGAACGGCATCACCCTTCGTGCTTTTACTCTCATACTCACCGGATTATAAATAAGAATGAACGGCATCATCCTTCGTGCGTTTGCACTCAACCTCACAATATAAATAAATCATGCACGGCATCAGCCATCGTGCTTTACACTCTTCCTCACAATATAAATAAATCATGCACGGCATCACCCTTCGTGCTTTACACTCTTCCTCACAATATAAATAAATCATGCACGGCATCACCCTTCGTGCTTTACACTCTTCCTCCCCAATATAAATAAATCATGAACGACATTATCCTTCGTGCATTACACTTTTCCTCACCAGATAAAATAAATTATGCACGGCATCACCCTTCATGCTTTACACTCTTCCTCACCAATCACAGAGTCATTAACAACAGATAAAGAGAAATTTTAACAAGAAATCAGTATTTCATCATAATTACCTTTGCAATTTAACGTATCAACCTCGAATCAATGTTCACAGTGTCATCCATCTCGGTGGAACGAGATACAGTTCTCCCAATAGTTCAATAGCAACAATAAGCATGGATAATAGACTTTAAGATTACAAGAATAACAAGAATGGACATTCACTCGCATGTTATGACTCGACTACAACGTATAGGTAATCGTCACCTTACCTATACATGGCTTTTAGCAACAAACCACGTAGCAAGTAATCACGCAATACCTATTCCCTCAAGCTATGGTTAGGCACAACACTTACCTCGATTTCGCAGGCCACTCACTGCTCAAGTACAACTTTTCCTTTAGGATTCACCTCCAACCCACTCGTATATAATCATAATTAGTTCAATATCATTAATTATTGCTAAAAGGATTAACTTTAATGCATTATCATGGTTTTCCTATGTTTTCCCAAAAAACGTTAAAAACTGACCCCGTGCCTGCTTGTCCAAACTCGAGGTTCGTACCAAATTCCATTTACCCATTCACCTTCGAGCCCGAATAGGTAATTAGTTTCGAAATCCGAATTCAATTCGAGGTCTAAATTCTTATTATACAAAATTCTTTATTTCTACCTAAACCCCCAATTTTTACCATGAAAACCCTAGATTTTTAGTTGTAAATTGATGAAAAACAATGGGTAATTGGGAGAAAGTAGTTAAGAATCGTCTACCAACATTTTGGGGAAGAAATTTTCTCTTGAAAATCTCCTCTAAGCCTTCTTGGTTTTGAAAATATGAAAGAATGGCCAAATTCTCGTTTTTAGGTTTTGTTTTAATGGCTGGGTAGGTTTTCGTCGCATTCGCGGAAGGACCTGTCACGTTCGTGATGCTTTAGCCCTATTGGCCTTGACGTTCGCGAGTCATTCCACGCGTTTGCGAAAGGAATTTCCCCCGAAGCCATTGCATTCACATAGAAGACAAGACTCCCCTCCCCCAAGTCCCATAACTCATCGCATGCGCGAAAGGCTGGTCGCATTCGCGGAAGGCTGGTCGCGTTCGCAAAGGGAACCACCCCTCAGTGCTTCGCATTCGCGACGAAGGATTTCTCCTTCAAGCAAGTTTACTCTTCACGTTCGCGTGAGAAGCTTCGCGAACACAAAGAAGGAAACCATCAAGTGCTGAAGCTACACAAAACCCAGAATTCCCTAAGTCCAAAACATCCCGAAACCTACCTGAAACTCACCCGATCCCTCGAGGCGCAAAACCAAACATGCACACAAGTCTAACAACATCATACCGACTTGATCGTGCAATCAAATTTCTAAAATAACTTCTAAAACTACGGATTTAGCATCAAAACTCATGAATTTCTCAAGAACACTTCAAATTTACTATCTTTTCAACCGGACGTCTGAATCACGTCAAATAAACTCCGATTTTCACCAAATTTCATAGACATGACATATATGTTATAATAGACCTGTATCGGGCTCCTGAACCAAAATAAAGGCCCGATACCAACGAGTTCAAACATTAATAAATTTCTTTAATTCCTTTAAATTCCAGTTTAACAATTTTTATCAAAAATTCATTTCTCGGGCTAGGGACCTCGGAATTTGATTCCGGGCATATGCCCAAGTCCCATATTTTACTACGGACCTCCCGGGACCGTCAGAACACGTGTCCAGGTCCGTTTACGCAAAACATTGACCAAAGTCAACTAAAAATCAATTTTTTAACTCCCAAAAATTATTATTTCATATATTTTGAGATAAAGGCTTTTTGGATTCACGCTCGGACTGTGCATGCAAATCGAATTGAATAAAAATAATATTTTTAAGGCTAACGAGCCCAAAATGGAGTCTTAAATCATAAGATGACCCTTTGGGTCATCACATTGTACGTATTTTTGTTGTACTCTGTTAGTTCTCCACTTATACTCGCTCAGGTTATTTAGTATAGTAAGTGTCTTGAATGTTCCTCATCACTACTCCACAAAGGTTATTCTTGGTACTTGCTAGGTACCGCTGTGGTGTACTCATACTACGCTTCTACATATTTTTGTGCAGATCCAGGTCTATCAGATTCAGTCGATCGCTTGTTAGTTGTGCGGATCTTGCTGGGGAGACTCAAGATAATTATGTTAATACATTCACAGGCTTCGGAGTCACCTTCCTGATGTTCTATTCACATTGTTTGTCCTTATTCAAAACAGCTGTATTTATAGACCTCCTAGTAGCTCAGTAGAGCTTATGACTTGTACTACGGGTTTTAGAGATTGTAAATTGTATAGAGATTTTTGTTCCTTATTGTCATATGTTAGTTAAATACTATTATTATTTCAATGAATTTTTGGCATACCTATTCCCTAAAACTAGGTGCCATCATGACCTCTTACAGAGGGAGATTTGGGTCGTGACAGATAACTCTAAACGAAAACACTATCCAAAATCCGAAAAATATACTGAAAGTTCAGTATATGATATTGTAGTTACACTATATTATACTTGAACTTCAATATATTATACATGAGTTCCAATATAATATACTGGACTTCCGAAATGTGGCTATATCGTGCTATTTTTACATTATAGTTGGTATAATTTAAAGTAAATAGTACATATTGGTATACTATATGTGATGAGTTCCAGTATAATAAACTGAGTATTGGACAAAAAATATCAGTAGTCCAAGTATAATGTTCAGGGTATACCTTTAAGCTTTTAATATAGGTATACTATTGAGTGTATCTATTATAGTTGGTATAATTTAAAGAAAATTGTGCATACTGGTATACTATATATGATGAGTTCCAGTATAATAAACTGAGTATTGGACAAAAAATTGTGCATACTAGTATACTGTAGTTAATTGATTATACTATATTATGCATTAATAAAGAAATCCAGTATATTTTTATATTAATGCACTAGTATACTATGTGTAATGAGTTCCAGTAGAATTAACTGAGTATTGGACAAAACATTTCATCAGTTCCAGTATAATGTTCAAGGTATACCTTTAAGCTTTTTATATAAGTATATTATAGATTGTACACTCTTACTTTTGATAGATATCGAGATTTTGAAAAACAATTCTAGATAACTGCAGTAAAGTATTTTGTAATAGAATATACAAAGATTACAGTAATTTTGACTTCAAATCAAGAAACCAAAAAAAAACAGACTGTAATAATATTTTGAGAAACAAGAATTCCGAGAAAATTATTCTCGATTATGGTCAATTTTTTGAATGGGCGCATGCAACCTTATTGTATATAATCAATCATTCTTTTTTCTGTATTTTCTTGAATAAGGATGAACTACTGCTGAATATGTGTAATTTTATTCTGTTATGCCCATATATTTTGCAACAACCATATCTTGAATCCTTCTTGAATTCTATACAAGAGACATGTCGATTCTTCTATCTTCTTCCTAGCATACCTTTTGCACCCGAAGGCTAGAGAATTTAATAGTATCTGGTATAACCTATATATTCTTATTTAATAGTATATGTGTAATGACCCGACCGTTCGTTTTGCGTTATCGTACCCCGTTCCCCTAAATGAAACTTCTCATAGCGGCTTATTATGATTTATGACTTGCCGGAACTGGTGATCCGGGATTCGGAGGTGTTTAGAGTGTTATAGAAACATTTGGTTCCTTAAGGTTGGCCTTTCAGGACAAGTTTGACTTCGGTCAACATTTTTAGTAAACGACCTCGGAATCAAGTTTCGAAGATTTCAGTAGCTTCTTATGATGATTCCGTACCTGGGCGTAGGGTTCAGAATGGGTTTCTAATGACCCGGGTTCGTTTCAGCGCCCAATATTGAATTAAGAGTTCCTTAAGTTCCTATTATGGTTTGGGACATGTTTTTTTGCAATATCGAGGTCCGAACGGAATTCCGAGATCGGGAAGAGTTCTGTTATGTCATTTATGACTTGACTGCAAAATTTGGTGTCATTCCGAGTAGTATAGGTCGTTTCGGCGCGTTGTTAGCAAAGTCTAGAAAACTTAAAGTTCCTAAGCTTGGTTCTAGGGGTTTTAAGGTGTGATTTTGAGTTTTACCGTAGTTCTGGGTGTTCTGAATGCTCGAGTGAGTCCGTATTATGATTTGGACTCGTTGGTATATCTAGACGGAGGGTCGGGTGGGCCATGGTGCCTCCCGGACACCACACAAGGCCAAAAACTAGCTGTAATAGCTGATGGTGCACCTATTCTAGTGTGACCACAGGTGCGGTTGCCCAGTCGCAGGTGCGGGACCACTCCTGCGGTCCCAGCCTCGCAGGTGCAACCCCCAGTGGTCAGGCCAATTCTCACAGGTGCGGATAAAACTCCGCAGGTGCGGGCCCAGGCATCCTAGTCCATTCCCGCGGGTGCGAGCTTTTGCTCGCAGGTGCGGTCCTCGAGCCGCAGGTGCGGAAACACTATTCAGACAGTGTGTTTTTATACACGGGAATTAACTCATTTCCCTTATCTTCTTCTTCTTCCTTGGGGCGATTTCCAACATTTTAGAGGGGAAAACGACCTGGTTATTGAAGGTAAGTAAATTCCACTCTAATATTAGCTTCATGCATGAAATACTAGCTTAATAACTACCTAAATTAGTGTAAATTCAAGAATGGGGTAGTAACCTAGGGCTTTCGCTAATTTGAGAATTTATCCGCGAATTAGCTATGAAATCAAGTAGAAATCGTATATTAATGATCCTGAGGATATGGGTGAGTGTTTCCTTCGAGAATTTGTGGAATCCAAGCATGTGGGCCCAGGGTTGGATTTTAGAATTTCTTCAAGAATGGGAAATTTACTAAATAAGTAGGAGATTTCCATATTTTTAGCATAAGTTAATGAATTTGTATAACATTTAGCTTGTTTCGAGTCCTCGGGTGTAGAGTTCGGAGTTTCGCGCGCGTTCTTGGTCTGGGAAGTAGGTTCGACGCGAGGTGAGTCTCCTTTCTAACCTTGTAAGGGGGAATTGTCCCCCTAGGTGATTATAAATAATTTCATGTCTTTATTTGCGGGGGCTACGCATGAACAAAGTGACGAGAGTCCGTGCGTAGCTACTACTATGTTATGTTGGGTAGTTCTAGGACTCACGAGCATGCTTATATGTGCCTTACATGTATTCCTAAACGTATCTGGAATTTCTTATTATCCTTGATTTGGCATGAGAACATCAGTAAGTTGTGGTCCATGATATATTGCTTAGGTTCTTGCCTTAAAGAATAATCTTTGATAATTCCCTAAAAATTGATAATTATGTATGTATGCGGCACCGCGTCACATGTATGATTCGTGAGCGGAATAGCCCTACTATTATGTCAACTGCGTCGCATTTTTGATTCGTGAGCGGGGTAATAGATGAATCTATCGTTCGAGACGTTCGACCCTCGACAGTGCACATTTATTTTTCGCGACGTTTTGGCCGTACATGTCTGGCCTAATATGTGCTGTATGATTCACTGGAAATTTGTTGTAATTGTACAAACCGGTTCATGTTAATAAGGGAATTTAGTACACTACGTGCTAGTGTAATTTGACATGCAAAGGTAGTGACGAGAGGTAGACGTAATATTTGGTCGTGAAAACATGGTATCAGAGCACTAGGTTCACGTAGGTCTCACAAGTCACGGGAAAACCTAGTAGAGTCTTGCGGATCGGTATGGAGACGTCTTTACTTATCTTCGGGAGGCTATAGGGTGTTAGGAAAACCTCTCCTTATTTTTATTCTATCGTGCAGTCAATGGTGTACTAAATTTCTTTCTTCTATTCTCTCACAGATGGTGAGGACGCGTACATCCGATGTTTCAGATCCGGGAGGGGCCGCTACCCCCGTTGTTCGCGGCCGTGGTGGAGGCCGGTGGAGGGCACCAGCACGAGGTAGGGGACGAGGGCGTCCCCAAGCTATCCCAGTCGTACCACCAGAGGACCCCACTATAGAGGAGCAGGGCGAGGTGCCCCCAGTAGGTCCTGCTCCAGTAGACTTTATGACGGCGCCAGGATTCCAAGAGATAATGGGCCGTATGATGCGATTCATGGACACTATGTCCCGGGCTAGTTTATTTCCAGCGGATCCTGCCACATCTCAGGCAGGAGGGGGAGCCCAGACCCCTACTGCCCAGCCTGCAGGCCAGACAGCAGCACTTCATCATACCCCGGGTACACTGCACGTGGGTGGATCCTAGCTAGTAGCAGCAGCACTTGAGCTCAGACCAACTGCGGACGGTGATCCGCAGAAGTTACTGGATAGGTGGACCCGATTGCACCCTCCTCTCTTCAGGGGTGAGAAGGGCGAGGATGCCAAGGACTTTATTGATAGGTACAGGGATAGACTGCACAACATAAGGATATTGGAGTCCCATGGAATGGACTTCACTACTTTCTAGCTTGAGGGCAGGGCCCGCAGATGGTGGCAGTCCTATATCCTGGGTAGACCAACAGGTTCCCCTACCATCACTTGGGAGTAGTTCACTCAACTGTTCCTGGACAGGTATATTCCACCCTCCGAGAGGGAAGAGCTGCGATATCAGTTTGAGCAGTTGGAGCAGGGGCAGATGTCAGTGACAGATTATGAGGCCAGGTTTTCTGAGTTGTCTTGTCATGCCCTTATGATATTGACTACTGATGCTGAGAGAGTGCGGATATTTGTAGCAGGGTTGCACTCAGGTATTAGGGCTAACATGGCCCGAGAGGTGGAGATGGGGACTCTCTATCAGCTTGTGGTCGAGATAGCTCGCTGGATTGAGGGTTATCGCTCGAGAGGTAGAGAGCAGGGTCAGCAGGATAAGAGGGCTAGATATTCAGGAGATTTCAGAGGTGCCCCAGCTATGGGTAGAAGTCAGTTCGGTAGAGGCAAGCATAGCAGACCTCCATATACAGCTCCTCCACCACCTCCCGGTGGTGCTCCAGTGAGGCCATATTTCAGCGCCATGCCAGAAAGTTCCTACCGCCCACCAGCCATTCAAGGTTCCTCAGACGGGTATTTCGTTCATCAGGGGTCTTCTATTCCTTACTTTAGTTCTATGCTGGAGAGTTCTCCCCGTCCCCTAGCTGTCCAGGGTCATTCTTCAGGGCAACAGGACATGCCACCAGCCAGATGTTATGACTGTGGCGATCCAGGCCATAGAGGAGGACTTGTCCCAGGCCTCAAGGCAAGGCTGTTCAGCAGAGCTATCAACCTACATTTTCAGCACCGGCAGTTCGTCCACCCAGAGGTGGAGGGCAGACTGTTAAAGGTTGTCCCAGAGGTGGAGGCCAGGAAAGAGGAGCTCTGCCAGCCCCTATTCATGCCAGCGGAGGTCAGCCAGCTCCTGTTCATTCTGGAGGGCTCAGTCTTCCGGTGCTTCAGCTAGATTCTATGCTATCCCAGCCAGATCAGATGCAGTGGCCTCAGACGCCATGATCACAGGTATTATTACAGTATGTGGTAGAGAGGCATCCGTGTTATTTGACCCAGGATCCACTTATTCCTATGTTTCAGTCTTATTTGCTCATTTTCTGGATGTACCTCATGAGTCCTTGGGTTCTCCTATTTATGTGTCCACTCCCGTAGGTGATTCTGTGGTTGTAGACCCAATTTGCCGGTCCTGTGTGATTTCGTTTTGTGGATTCGAGACTCGAACGGATGTCTTATTGCTCGAAATGGTTGATTTCGAGATTATTTTGGGCATGGATTGGCTATCTCCTTATCATGCGGTGCTAGATTGCCATGCCAAGACAGTTACTTTAGCCATGTCCGAGTCGCCTAGGCTGGAATGGAAAGGTTCCTCAGTTAGTACAGCTAGCCGGGTTATTTCATTCTTGAAGGCTCGATATATGGTCGAGAAGGGTTGTCTGGCCTATTTTTCTTCTGTGCGGGACACCACCGCCGAGTCTCCGACTATTTCTGCATTGATTTAGCTTCAGGCACCCAGCCTATATCTATTCCTCCGTACCGTATGGCTCCGAAAGAGTTTAAGGAGTTGAAGGATCATCTTGAGGAGTTGTTAGCTAAGGGGTTCATCAGGCTGAGTGTATCGCCGTGGGGTACTCCGGTTTTATTTGTAAAGAAGAAGGATGGGTCTATGCGGATGTGTATTGATTACCGTTAATTGAACAAGGTCACCGTTAAGAAAAAGTATCCTTTGCCGCACATCGATGATTTGTTTGACCAGTTGCAGGGTGCTCGTGTGTTTTGTAAGATTGATTTGAGATCAGGGTACCATCAGTTGAGGATTCGGGCTTCAGATATTCCGAAGACTGCTTTTCGTACGAGATATGGCCATTATAAGTTCCTGGTGATGTCCTTTGGTTTGACTAATGCTCCAGCAGCATTCATGGATTTGATAAATAGGGTGTTCAGGCCGTATATTGATTCCTTTGTCATTGTCTTCATTGATGACATTTTGATTTACTCACGTAGTCTGGGGGAGCACGAGCAGCATTTGAGGTTTATGCTCCATACATTGCGAGAACAAAAGCTATATGCTAATTTCTCCAAGTGTGTGTTCTGGTTGGATTCTGTGGCATTCTTGGGGCATGTGGTATCCGGAGAGGGTATCAAGGTCGATCCTTAGAAGGTTGAGGCGGTTCAGAGTTTGTCGCATCCTACTTCAGCTACAGAGATCAGGAGCTTCTTGGGCCTAGCAAGCTATTATCATCGATTTGTGGCGGGACTCTCTTCTATTGTAGCTCCATTGACTAGATTGACTCAGAAGAATGCCCTGTTTCGATGGTCTGACGAGTGTGATGAAAGCTTTCAGAAGCTCAAGACAACATTGACCTCAACACCATTTCTGGTATTGCCTTCCTGTTCTGGGATGTATGCAGTATATTGTGATGCTTCGCACGTCATTTTGGGGTGTGTATTGATGCAGGAGGGGAGAGTTATTGCTTATTCTTCGCGCCAGCTGAAGTTTCATGAGAAGAATTACCCTGTGCACGATTTGGAGTTGGCAGCGATTGTTCATGCTCTTAAGATGGCACTACTTGTATGAGTGTCCTGTGAGGTTTATAAAGACCACCGTAGCTTGTAGCACTTGTTCAAGTAGAAGGATCTTAATTTGAGGCAGCACAGGTGGCTTGAGTTGTTGAAGAATTATGATATCACCATTCTTTATCACCCGGGCAAGGCAAACATGGTAGCAGATGCTTTGAGCAGGAAGGCATAGAGTATGAGTAGCTTGGCTTATATTGAAGCAGAGGAGAGACCTCTAGACTTGGACATTCAGTCCTTGACTAATCGCCTGGTGATATTATACCTTTCAGAGCCTCGTCGAGTTCTTGCACATGTGAGTGCTCAGTCTTCGTTATTGGGGTAGATTAAGGCTCGGCAGTATGATGATCCGTGTTTGGCTGAGCTATGAGAGACAGTGGTTCAGGGCAGGACCAAGGAGATTATTATTGGCGAGGATGGTGTTGTGAGACTTCAGGGCCGCTTATGTGTTCCTAAGATTGATGGCCTGAGGGAGAGGATTCTAGAGGAGGCACACGGTTCTCAGTATTCTGTTCATCCCGGTGCTACGAAGATGTATCGTGATTTGAAGCAGCATTACTGGTGGAGGCGAATGAAGAAGGACATTGTGGAGTATGTGGCTAGGTGTCTTAATTTCCAGTTGGTGAAGTGTGAGCACTAGAGGCCAGGAGCTTACTTCAGCAGATGCCCATTCCTGAGTGGAAATGGGAGCGCATCACTATGGACTTCGTGATTGGATTGCCTCGGACATTGAGAAAGGTTGACGCGGTTTGGGTCATTGTGGATGGATTGACCAAATCGGCGCATCTCATTCCAGTAGCTACTACTTATACTTCTGAGAGGTTGGCCCAGATCTACATTCGGGAGATAGTCCGCTTGCATGGTGTGCCGGTGTGCATTATATCAGATCGAGGTCCTCAGTTCACTTGGAAAATCTGGAGAGCATTACATGGTGAGATGGGTACCCAGATAAACCTCAACACAGCATTTCATCCTCAGATTGATGGTCAGTCGAAGTGTACAGTTCAGATATTGGAGGAAATGCTCAGGGCATGTGTGATTGACTTCGGAGATCAATGGGACCAGTTCTTGCCTTTGGCCGAGTTTGCTTACGATAATAGTTATCAGGCCAGCATTGAGATGGCTCAATTTGAGGCTTTGTATGGTCGGCAATGCCGTTCTCCTATCGAGTGGTTTGAGCCTGGCGAGGCTAAGTTATATGGCACCGACCTGGTGAGGGATGCTTTGGAGAAAGTGAAGTTGATTCAGAAGAGGCTCCGCACAACACAGTCTAGGTAGAAGAGTTACGCGGATCAGAGGGCCCGTGATGTATCATTTATGGAGGGAGATAGGGTCCTGTTGAAAGTCTCGCCTATGAAGGGTATTATGAGGTTTGAGAAGAAGGGCAAGTTGAGCCCGAGGTTTATAGGTCCCTTCGAGGTGTTGAGGAGGGTTGGGGAGGTTGCTTATGAGCTGGCCTTACCTCCCAGTTTATCAGGAGTTCATCTAGTTTTTCATGTATCCATGCTCCGGAAGTACCACGCTGATTTCTCTCACGTGGTTGATTTCAGCACTATTCAGTTGGATGAGAGGTTGGGCTACGAAGAGTAGCCCGTTGCTATTATTGATAGAAAGGACCACCAGTTGAGGTCCAAGAGAGTTTCTGCTGTAAAGGTCCAGTGGAAGGGCCAACCAGTAGAGGAGGCGACCTGGGAGTCCGAGGGGGACATGCGGAGCAGATATCCACACTTATTCAGCACTTCAAGTATGATTCTAGACCCGTTCGAGGAAGAACATTTGTTTAAGAGGTGGAGAATGTAACGACCCGACTGGTCGTCTTACGTTATCGGACCCTATTCCCCTAATTGAAACCTCCCATAGCAGCTTATTATGATTTATGACTTGTGGGGATTGGTGGTCCGGGATTCGGAGGTGTTTAGAGTGTTATAGAAACGTTTGGTTCCTTAAGGTTGGACTTTAAGGCAATGTTTGACTTCGGTCAACATTTTTAGTAAACGACCTCGGAATCGATGACTCGGGAGCGTTTCGGCGCCCAATATTGAATTAAGAGTTCCTTAAGTTCATATTATGGTTAGGGGCGTGTTTTTTTTTGTTGCTATATCGAGGTTCGAACGGAATTCCAAGACCGGGAATAGTTCTGTTATGTCATTTATGACTCGCCTACAAAATTTGGTGTCATTCCGAGTAGTATAGGTCGTTTCGGCACGTTGGTAGCGAAGTCTAGAAAACTTAAAGTTCCTAAGTTTGGTTCTAGGGGTTTTGAGGTGTGATTTTTAGTTTTAGCGTTGTTTTGGGGTGTTCCGAAGGCTCGAGCGAGTCCGTATTATGATTTGGGACTCGTTGGTATATTTGGACGAGGGCTCGGGTGGGCCCAGGTGCCTCCCGGACACCACACGAGGCCAAAAACCAGCTGTAATAACTGCTGGTGCACATGTTCTGGTGTGACCGCAGGTGCGGTTGCCCAGTCCCAGGTGCGGGACCGCTCCTGCGATCCCAGCCTCACAGGTGCGGCCCCTAGTGGTCAGGCTTATTCTCGCAGGTGCGGTCTTAACTCCGCAGGTGCGGGCCCAGGCATGCTAGTCCATTTTCGCAGGTGTGGTCCTCGAGCCGTAGGTGCGAAAACGGTGTTCAGACAGTGTGTTTTTATACTTCTTCCCTTATCTTCTTCTTCTTCCTTGGGGCGATTTCCTATAAATTAATGAATTCGTATAAAATTTGGCTAGTTTCGAGTCCTCGGGTGTAGAGTTCGGAGTTTCGGGCGCGTTCTTGGTCCGAGAAGTAGGTTCGACGCGATGTGAGTCTCCTTTCTAACCTTGTAAGGGGGAATTGTCCCTCTAGGTGATTATAAATAATTTCATGTCCTTATTTCGGGGACTACGCACGCACGAAGTGACGAGAGTCCGTGCGTAGCTACTACTATGTTATGTTGGGTAGTTCTAGGACTCACGAGCATGCTTATATGTGCCTTACGTGTATTTCTAAACGTATCTTGAATTTCTTAGTATGCTTGATTTGGCATGATAACATTAGTAAGTTGTGGTCCATGATATATTTCTTAGGTTCTTGCCTTAAAGAATAATCTCTGATAATTCCCTAAAAATTGATGATTTTATGTATGTATGCGGCACCTCGTCACATGTATGATTCGTGAGCGGAATAGCCCTACTATTATGTCAACCGCGTCGCATGTTCGATTCGCGAGCGAGGTAATAGATGCATCTATTGTTCGAGTCGTTCGACCCTCGGCAGTGCACATTTATTTTTCGCGACGTTTCGGCTGTACGTGTATGGCCTAATATGTGGTGTATGATTCACTGAAAATTTGTTGTAATTGTACAAACTGGTTTATGTTAATAAGGGAATTTATTACACTATGTGCTAGTGTAATTTGAAATGCAAAAGTAAATACAACTATACTTGAAGATTTATCTCCTTGTGATATCTATGACTGTTATGCCTACCTAGTTCCTATTAAATCATATTATTTACAAAATGTTGACCCTAGTAAGTATCACATCTACCTCTCGTCACTACCTCTTCGAGGTTAGGCGGGATACTCACTGGGTACATATTTGTTTATGTACTCATGTTGCACTTCTGTACTTAATCGTATAGGTTCTGAGGCTGGTGCATCTGGTTATCAGACCGGATCTCGATTCTGATCTCAGTTGGACCCGACTTCACAGTGAGCTGGTTTCTCCTGACGATCCTTGGCAGCACCTTGGAGTTTTCTTTTGCTTATTTCCCGTCTATTCCTTTCAGACAGTGTGATTGTATATTTTTTTTTGTATATTCTATTAGTCTGCCCGTAGAAATTGTGACACTAGTTCCTGGCACACACGTAGTTGTTATTTTGGTTTACAGGTCTGTATCTAGACATATTGGCTCATTTCTCATCATGACTGTTTCGTTAAAAACTGGCTAATTATCTTTGTCAAATCACGTTTTAACTTTTAAAAACCAAGTATATTTTAATGTTTTTAAACTAATAAGAAGGAACCTGTAGTAACTTAAGAGTCGGCTTGCCTGACCCCGCTGTTAGGCGCCATCACGACCTCAGTTAGGATTTTGGGTCGTGACAATGTGGTATAACCCATGTAGTTGAATCACCTACACAATTTGCTTACCCTTCATATGTTTTCAACTAATAGTCCCTTCTGTAATAGACATAGCAGAAAACCGATTTCTTTTGATATATGGTGTCAATTGCAACAATTGCATGTTCACATGCTATATCATCTAGCTGAAATTCAGAAAATTAACATGTTTTCTTGTCTAGATCAACAATAAATTTTATAGCCCCTTCTTTGAATTTGAATTTGAGTCGATCAATGGGCAATACTCTAAATGTAAAAGCTGGTTTAATTTTGTCTTTCAATGTTTGTTCTGCTCAGTTTGATATTTCACGAAAAATTCCTTCTACTGCTTTCCTTCTTTCAAAGAACCAGATTTGCAATTTTTGTTATATGAAATCCATCATTATTAAAAGTGGAAATTCTCTTGCACGTCTCAAAACATTATTCATTGACTCAACAATATTTGTTTTTATCATATCATATCATCATCTTGGGAAATGTGAACAAACCCATCTTCCTAGTGGTTCCTCCATTAAGTAGTCAAATTTTTTCTTGTCAACAACAGCTATTTGCGTCATAAAGTTATCAAATTTTGATTGATGGTATACTCTTGTAGCACTTTGTAACAGATTTATTACAATGTTTCTTACTCTTCTTAGCTTTATATTCTTCTTTAAATGAGATATGAAAATATCATGGTAGCACTCAAGAAAAACTTCTGCAATTCCATTTGCAATTACCTTATGTCGATCTGATAAGAACATTAAATCTTTATGAATGCCAATTGCTTTTCTTAATTCTCTGAAGTACCATTCATACGACTCGTTATTCTCTGGATCTGGTACCCAAAATACTATGGGAAAAATCTGATTATTTGCATCCTTTGTAACTGCCACTAATAAAATACTTCTATATTTATTTTTTAAAAATGTTCCATCAACATCATTAAGTGGTCGAAAATACTTCCATCAAGAAATTGACACGCAATACATAAAAAACATGTAAAGAAACTTGTTACATTGAAAGTAAATAGAATTTAGTTTTATGGTATGACAAGCTGCATACTGATGGATATTAGCGCATGTGTGTTTCTGCTATGAATTAGAGATACTAGCCGAATAATTGGCTTGAGATTTTGTATATTTTGCATATGAAACCAGTATATTATACTGGTAATTTGAAAGTTTTATTACTGCATTTTTAATCTATATTTTTCATATCAAAATGAAATATTATATTTAATATTATTTTAGATTTTTTGGTGTCATTTACAGTATTCACTAATGATCTGGAAAACAATGATGACAAAAAATAAAAGAAATACTAAATTTTTACAGGTTTTGTTTTTAACTATTTTCTGCATCTCTCTTAATATTAGTATATGTTCCTGGGTTTTTTTGTTCCATCATGTACAAATATGAAGGCAGCTACTCATAATTTGCTTCTGTTGTACCTCTTAATAAAGATACTTCTTTTTGAATAGCATGTCATGCTTTTCCATATCCAACATCTATTTCATGTTCTCTCTTCATTTCTGAAATGACAAACTTAGGTTTTACTTCAGTTGTTATGTCTCTTAAGTTGTCAATCATGTAATCTCTTATCGCATTTGAAGTCGCTTGTCTTTGATGTGACTTTCTAATGTCAACTGAGTGTCACGCCCCAAACCTGAAGAGGCTTGGCCACCACCCAGTGCCATACTCGGCCCGAGCATAACACTCTCTAACTGTAAACTCTGAAGGGGTAATCCTCAACTTAGGCCGATGAGACCTTATTCTGAATCATCTGAAAATAACGTCTACAACTAGCAATACCAAACTAAACATCCACATAGGGCTGGTAAAGCCAAAATACTGATATAAAAAATATACAGGACTCGTCAACAAGTCTCTAGAGATAATTGAACTATATCATGGTCGGGATAGGCCCTTGACATACCCATTAAAGCTGTATATATAAAATTTACTCCAAGGTATACACCTGGTAACTCCGAGGAAGTGGAGCTTATCAACCAAGCTGATGTTTTACTTTGTCTACTGGGAAGGTCTATCCAGCTGTCTATCAGGACCTGCAAGCATGAAATGCAGTGTCCCTAGCAAAAGAGACATCAGTACGAAATTATGTATTGAGTATGTAAGGGAACAGAATAACGGAAAGCTGAAACTGAACTAATAATATAATAATTATAAATACCTGGGAATCAGATATAATTTGAAGATATTTTTACCTGCTGATACTGACTCATCTCTCTCAATATAGTAAGTAAAATAGATGTTCGGGCCTATGAGGCTCGGTATGTGAAACTTCTCTGCCCGTAGTAGGCTCGCTCATAGGCACTCATCCATACTAGACTGCCATTATGTGCTCGCTCATAGGTGCTCGGCCACAGTAGGCTCGGTATATAACTTACCATCTGAACGGAGGTTGCCCAATAGGGGCCTGCCCACCGATTATAGCTCGATGGTGGTGAAAATATTGTAATATTATACACACACACACACACACACACACACACACACACACACACACACACACACTCTGCTCTCTTGGCTTAAGGAAGACAATACTAAACTGAATATGAAGTCCCGATAAGGGAGAGTACTGTAACTTATGAGACTAGGATAATGTACATAAATTTAGGAATAAGAACTTCTCTTTATGCCTCGTAATCAAACGCATGTAGTTACAGGATCATACCAAAATGAAGGAAAAGTTTAGCCTTAACATACCTTATTACAATCATTCCAATCACCAAGTTGAACTTGCCTCTTCGCATCTTAATCTACAACAATGTTAATAATACTATCATTAAGTTACGAAAGGTACAACTATCGCACAACGAACGACAAGCTTATTTTGTATTAAAACAGGCAGCATCTTCCCTATAATCCTTACTTCCTCCAAATTCAAGATAATATCAAAAACACAAGAAAAAATCAATATCAACATGTATACATCATTTTCCAACCTTATATACACCACCAAATGCAACAAAACATCCCAACACACCCCAATCTCTTCATACACAAAACGACCACCGTAGTAGTGTCAAACAACACGAAATTGTTACGACGAACAACCAGCCCACCATACTGCATTTATATGGTGTTTCTACACACCCTTAAGCCTCCAAAACTTCATAAAATAGTAGTAAAAAACGAAATCCAACAGAAACAAAAAATAGTCCATAATACAGTCTGTTACAAGTGAATAACTCGAACTCACGGCTTCCTATCACCGTCCTATGAGTTCATAGAATTGTAGAACGACTTTCCATACATCTCCAGAAGAAAAAAATGTATGAAAGAGAGTAGTTAAATTACCTTATTTTTTGAATAACTCAGATCCTATCTTGGTTCTTCAAACTCAAGGTTTTTTCTCCAACTAGAACTTGAAGAGGAGAGAAATTCAGTTAGGGTTTTTGTGCAAATTTTGGGAGGATGTTTGCAGGGGTTTAGGTCTGGTTATTGTTCCCTCTTATCAAAGTATTATATGAACGAACTAGGACTTTAAAAGGTCTCTTTGGACTACCCGAACTGGCCCTTTTTTGCACTCTCATTTAAGCAAGTAGGTGACACACCTACTTATCACCTAGCAGCTTGCGCAGTCTCGCAAAAATGCATATATCTCTCTACTCCAATGTAGTATGGACAAACGGTTTAATGCGTTAGAAAATAGACTCATAGTCTTAACTTTTATGGGTGGAACACCCCGTAAATTGCAGTTACATTTGACCTAAATTTTAGTAAAACTTATGAATGTAACTTGTGATGATCTTTGCCAACTTTTGTTCTACAACTTGCTTGACTTCAAAACATAACACACAACTATCATAAGATAAAAGCATAACCTCCTTATTATTTTGAGCACCCTAGTCTCAGCCCAAAAGTACATGTTATAATATTCCCAACTTGTCGACTTTCGACGAAACTTCTTTTCTTCAATTCCTTAGCTTATGAACTTTCCAACCCTCTTTTTACTTGTTGTTCATGATCCTCAATATTTGTAAACTCCATGGTAAAATGATTAAATTACTTTGTATTGTCACGATCCAGAATGATGGGCCGCGACGAGCACCCGGTACCTTACTCTACCGAGTACCAACGTAACACATCTTTCTTATGACATCATCATAGTAAGTGGGCCACAAGGCGCGTCATGATACAACCAGAGTAAACATGAAGGAATACCCGACATAGAACAACCCAACCTGATATAGAAACTTATACCTATGACATACGGGTCTATAAGACCAATCTGATCCATTATATACTTTAAATATAGGCCGACAAGGCCATAAAAATATTCGTACACATGAAATCTGTCAACAAGCTTCTAAGAGTACATACTTATCATAAAGGTTGGGATTGACCCCACCGTACCAATCAATACATATACTAATCATACGGACCAAATAAGAACCTCTAGAGCAATGGAGCGCACCAACATCTTCCGCTAAGCTGATAACCTATTTGGAGGACTCTCGACCTGTCTATCAGGACCTGGGGGCATGAAACGCAACGTCCCCAAGCAAAAGGGACGTCAATACAAATAATGTACCAAGTATGTAAGGAATGAAAATCAGTAAATAATAGACATGAGAGAAACATGGAGTAAAAGACTCGACATGTAAATCTGAATAACTCTGTAAATAATGAAATATTGATAGTGTCGTGCATATGCATATCAATGTCATATCGTGCATAGGTACATGTGTTCATAACATCATCAAGCCTCTGAAGGCCTCCCATCATATCATCTCGGCCACTGTGGGCAAATCACCAACGTATACTAGTAGATCAGGTGGTGGTGCGTATATAACATCGTAACTTTTTCCCATATCCTATATACATATATATACATACATATACACATATATAATGCCATCTGGCCATGGGTCAATGTACATGTATAAATGAATGCAATGCATGAGAAATACGTCAATAAAATCTCTTGGAATGTCACAAGACCATTATGCCTTTGCGTAATATCATAAAACAAACTTTATCAACTTACGTATTTTCTGAGACCCATGAACAGATGATAGAATAATAGGACACACAAGGAATCAAGATCATATGAATCTCTAGCATTTCTATAAAGAGAGTCAATTATGGAAGTTGTGCATTTGCTCGTTTTGTTTGTATCGTATGGATCATGCCAAAAGGAAAGAAGGGATAGCCTTAACATACCTGAACCGATTCTCTTGACAATCCTTTTAACACTGTTGATTGCAAAAATGCGTAACGACGGATCGAAGTAGGGAAAAATCCATATGATATTCTTGAAAAAGATTATACCGAGCTTCTTTAGAGTCACGTTGCTAAGATGCTTTTCTTGCTTGAATTCTTGAATTCTTGCGTGAATATCCATTAACTAACATTTTGATATAATACCTTCTTTAAGAATGGATATGTAAGACCTTTCTTTAAGAATGGATATGTAAGACCTTTCTTTCAGAATAAAATAGATATGTGACTCACGTTCTTAAGCATGCCAAATCCCACATCTCTACTCTTGCCACCTAATATAATGACATAAGAGTCACAATTCATGGGGTGGCTTAATACCACGTGGGTGGTTATCCATTTTGAATAACAAACCACCAATTATCTTAATTAAGTGCTAATCTCCCACTAAAATTAATAATTACCCGATTATCCACATAATCAAGAAGTATCTCAAATTACTTAAAATACTACTCACTTTTAATACACTTTATACATAATACTATCATGGACTTGTGGTACCTTATATGGTACTAGTCCATAAATACCGGGCATTTTAGCCCCGACCGTATTTTATCCCAAAATGTCAAACTTCGACGAAACTCATTTTCTTTCATTCGCTTACCCTTTTACCTTCACGAATTTACTTATCACTTGTTTGAAGTAGCACAATAATTATAATCCCAAAATAATCTCATTCGCGAACTTACGTCGATTAAATTATGATGAAAATTTAACGTACAAAAAAATGCGTGATGTAACATCATTCCCCCCTTGGAATATTCGTCCTCGAATATTGCTTGATGCACTTATCATTCTCACAACCCATAGCTCTTGTGAATACTTTTGTACTCCTTTTTCCATCTAGGCAACTGTTGTGTGAATGAATCCCAAACACCAGGGAATTCCCCCCTTTAGGCCTCTTTCTCACACCATGACTCGTGGTCGGAATTATTCCAATCTTGTAATTGTTGCTATCTTTTATCATGCAGCTTGTACGACTCTGACTTTGTAAGTGCGCCTATACGACTATTATATCCTTTTTCCTCCAGCTTTTAGCTAATCCCTAGGCCTCATTTTGTGAACATATTCATAGCTTAATAAGATGTCCCTCTAGGCATCTATAAGTACAATTAATTTCTTCGCTCGATACTTGGTTGAACTTACAAATATTGTTATATCTTATTTCATAGACTCGGTTATCTATTCGCATGACTTTAATGCATCTAGATAGGTCATACTATACCATAATTCTTACTTTGATTTATCGTTACTGAGGTCTGCTACCAAACTCTAGGTTACTCTTTCGCTCCTTATCATATATGTATAAATCCAAGTACTTTAATTCTTCCTCATTACTGTTCATCTTAAGAATGACGGCCTATGATCATCTCATATTTTGTAACCCTTATCCATCCATTGTTGATTCACCTTAATATTGATCTACACTCTACCACTTATAACTTAAAACCTTTTACGTAAGCACTAGGGCTCACATTGCATTGAGGATCATTTGAAGTGGCTTTCCTGATCCACCTGGGGGCGACACAATGATATATTTCCATAATTGTATTTCATAGAATCCCAATGTGATTTAACTTACATGGGTATTTTAATTATGTACAATTCATGAAATCATTACTCAATCGAAGGCCCATACATCATCCTTCATCCATCACAATTACACTCTCATTATACTATCAGGGCAGCATTCCATCTCTTATAAATGCTACTAGTCTTAGACTCTTTTGTGTTCATTCATGCTTATATTGTTCTTTCTATAACTTAGAGAAACCATCAACTCTATTGTTTTCACGGACTTAACCCCGAGGACTTATCCATTTTCGCCATCTTCACACTTGCATTTTTCTTATTTTTACTCTTGTGTTTCTAAAACCTTGTCGCTTTACCATACTTTAGCTTGAGACCTACACATATCTATTTATACTACTTTCAACCTTCCTTCAAATTGATTGCACCATAGATTTCCTTATTTTATACTAGAACATCAAGTGAGACATCAAATCGTCTCTAACTCTTCTTTACTCTCTTGACTAGCCCTCTCGATACCTAGAAACCATAGGCAGGAAGATATACCACTGACGACGCTGCTACCATTCCTTGATATTGAATCCCAATGCTTCTAGCCTTCTATCTACAGTATGGATTATTCACAACCTTCTTCATTTGATTATCTCGTACGTTGTTCACCTTTACCTTACTTGCCTCAAAATCCTGCATCAAGTCTTTTATTTCTTTCATAACCTCCCTTCCACATAGGTATAATTCACATCCACAACTTGAAGCTCTATTAAAATACTTGCACCTCTGATGCATACATAATCCGGTAGGAACTTCATACTGACTTCTTATGAGGCTGGTACTTTTCTAACTGTCTTTCTCGTAGAGCCGTTATATAATATTATTGTTGTACTATTTGTCTTGTACCTCTAATATCAAGAGTGAACCTGTACTCAATCATGATGTCTATAGCTTTCTGGGTCCAATAATCATACTCCTGATTTACTTAGTTGATTTAACTTTTTAGTTTCTTCTTTCCTTTGATCAACCTTTATGCAGGCTTAAGCTATTTTCCCATACGCAGCTCATGGTATTAGTTATTACTTTAGCCTTTCATAGACGCTATGGAATCTATCCATGATACAATCTTCTAATAATTCAATCCTTTATCTATGACCTGGACTCAATTCCTTCTTTTAACTTATGCCAGAGTCTTCTATGGCTGTATGATTGTCAACATATATGTTGCATGGATAATACTTTGAACTCTTAAGTACATTCATAACGTAACTAACTCTGGATCATTAATCGAATAATTCTTTTCGTTCCTTCTGCTTCCTTGTTACGTGCCTACTTAGCTTATCTTAGTTCCCACGCATGCCGAAGTTTTCATGCAAATCACATGGTCTCGAATATTACTTTTTATTTTACTTCCCGTTCATTAGCCATACCACTTTATTATGGAGTGCATACAATGTTGTAGACTGTTGTTACAAGACCATTTCCTCTTTAGGTCACTATACTTAGGTTGAAGCCTTCTTTCTTATTTCCTCAACTAGTCTTTCATTGTAATACTTAGGGAGGACCCTCTGACTCTTGTAAAGATGCAAGCTTATTACATCGTATACTTGGCATAATTTTTTATGTCCTTCCTCACCTATAATTATCCGTCATTACTTACCTCCACGCCCTTGTGCTATTTTGACTATCTTCCCAGTGGCATTCTCTTTTTATTTTTGTAATACTCATGCGGTACCTTTAACTACCCCAACTCCTATCTAAATATTTTCTCAATGGTCACGATGTCATATCTGCGAGACTGAATTTCCCATGTTGGAGTTCACTGTGCTTATCTTGCACGATTTGTTGATTTGTCTGTATCCTCTTGTCTAGCCATAACTAGGCTCTTCCTGAATCAATTACTAACTACTTGTTGGCCCATTCTCATATCAATATTCTGCGTAATATTTCTTGGGTTATTTCCTTTGTCTTAACTTACTTCTCACGCTGGCTCCTTATCTGTCAATAACATTTCGGGCAGGAACCCTTACTTTATTTCCTTGACGTCGGGTTTGCATAATTTTCTATAATCGTAGCATATCTGTAGGACTTGAATAAGTGCAATATCATCCTTTTCTCATTTTTATCGCATTCTTCCTTTACCATTCAATCGCTACTAGAACCACTTAATTCTGACTTAATGTCAGATCACTCCATAATCCCTCTTTAGGGGAGTACTAAGATTTAGAGCTACGACGATCTACCTATAGATGTTTTACCTTTTCACCTTTAGAGTCTTTTCACATCATTGATGATTTTTACTCGTCTTGCGGTAATCCTTTTGTATCAAGGATAAAAAAATTCTTTACTCGCGAGGGTGAAATTTATTATAACTGGCACATACAGTCCCTTAAACTTAACTTTGCTCACATTTCTTGCTTTAGAGAGGTGTCTTCCTGAATGACCTTCAAAGGTTATTCTTCTGTCATCCATTCTATCATCGTCAGAACGCAATCTGAAATTCTCATGATGCCGACCATTACCAAATCACTCAGTCCCTAATTCATGTTTAGTTTATCTTGTTCACCAATCCATACTGATTTGTATTACTCTGAGGTCTATCTTTTCCTTCTAGTAATTATGTTAGAGTCACGAGCTTCAGGATATGACTTTATGACCTATACTCTTTTGTTACCTCAAGGCCTGTCACCTCTCGTATTTTCCTTCCTTTGTCTATAGACTCTGTAATACTATATTTATTATCATTATTTTTTTCTACCATCGTCATCCATGTACCACATTTTACTCATAATGCTTCATTAACTCTCTTCTTATTTTCCTGCTAATATTTTTGTCTATCACTTTATTCTGAAAACTTCAACAAGATATTCTTTTGCTTTTAGCTCCCCTTGCTCCATCCACTGGCTCTTCGGATTTCCTAACCTTCTCCCTCTACTAGGGACGGGAGCCACACTTAAGGTAAATATTATCCCTTCTAGGATTCCACTACCTATCTTCTGAAATTTCTGATCATTTTAGTATTCATATCTAGATGTACTATTCTAGAGCGCACATTTTGGGTGTCTCAGAAGGAGATCTATTAGCATATTTGCAATGTACATTGGAAATATTAACTAACGCAAACAATCCATCCATCATTTTTGGTCACTCTAACCCTAGCCGGATCCTGATATCCGTCCTTCTCTTAACTATTTATATTATCCCCCATAGGGCATAACTAATATGGTGTGGCCATTTTTACATACCTCTATTACAGTTGAAGGTAACTCAAAATGCTTGTATTCCTCTTCTTGAATTGTAAATACTGTTAATCTTCATTAACTGGGTACCTCGTACCCTTCTTCACCTTGCTTCTTTTACTTGTTGAAACTTGTATCTATCTTCTGAATTTCTCATTACCTTTTACCATAGGGGTGGATATATATTCTTGCCTTAAGGCTCCTTATCGAAAGGCTTACATGTCTTAGTACACACATGATCTATTGAAGACCTTACATTTACTCATCATAAGCATCATGAAAAATCAAGTTCCTATGACTCAACTCTTCCATAGCCATATTCAATATCTTACCAACTCTCATTCTGGATGTAGGCATCGTCGTATTATGAATGAGATAAAGTTTAGGAAATCAAGTTCTTGTAAATGAGCTCTACCACACGATCTAGAGTAAGAAGAAAGAGTGACAGTCTTAAATGCCCGGTAGCCTCCTGCTTATAAGTGTGGTGCACAACACACCCATAAACAAGACTCTACTAGACACGACTTATAGACATCCCTAGGACAGAGTTGCTCTGATACCGCTTTTGTCACGACCTAAACCGATGGGCTGCGATGTGCACCCGGTACCTTACTCAACCAAGTACCAACCTGATGTATCTTTCTTATTATATGGCCAGAAGGCGCGTCATGATACAACCAGAGTAAACATGAGGGAATACCCGACATAGAACGACCCAACCCGATATAGAAACTTATACCTATGATATACTGGCCTATAAGGCCAATCTGATCCATTATATACTTTAAATATAGGCCGACAAGTCCATACAAATATCCATACACATGACATCTGTCCACCAGCCTGTAAGAGTACATACTGATCATAAAGGTCGGGACTGACCCCGTCATACCAATCAATACATGTACTAATCATATGGACCAAATAAGCAACTCTGAAGCAATGGAGCACACCAACATCATCCACTGAGCTGATAGCCTACTAGGAGGACTCTCGACCTGTCTATCAGGACATGCAGGCATGAAACACAACGTCCCCAAACAAAAGGGACGTCAGTACAAAGAATGTACCGAGTATGTAAGGAATGAAAATCAGTAAATAATACTCATGAGAGAAATATGGAGTAAAAGACTCTACATGTAAATCTGAATAACTCTGTAAATAATGAAATACTCATTGTGTCATGCATATACATATGAACATCATGTCGTGCATAGGTACATGTGTTAATAACATCATCAAGCCTGTGTATACATCCCATCATATCATCTCGGCCACTGGGGAAAATCATCAACGTATATCAGCTGATCAGGTGGTGGTGTGTATATAACACAGTAACCTTTTTCCGTATCCCATATACATATATATACATACATATATGCGTATATAATACTATCTGGACATGGGTCAATGTACATGTATAAATGAATGCAATGCATGAGAAGTACGTCAATAAAATCTCTTGGAATGTCATAAGACCATTATGCCTTTGAGTAATATCATGAAACAAACTTTATCAACTTACTTATTTTCTGAGACCCATGAACAGATGATAGAATAATAGGACACATGAGGAATCAAGAACATAGGCATCTCTAACATTTATATGAATAGAGTCATTTATGGAAGTTGTGAATTTGCTCGTTTCATTTGTATCGTATGGATCATGCCAAAAGGAAAGTAGGGATAGCCTTAACAAGCTTGAACCGGCTCTCTTGACTATCCCTTTAACACCGACAATGCGTAATGGCAGATCGAAGTAGGGAAAAATTCGTATGATATTCTTGAGAAAGATTATACCGAGCTTCTTTAGAGCCACGTTGCTAAGATGATTAAGCAATTTTCTTGCTTGAATTCTTGAATTCTTGCGTGAATATCTATTGACTAACATTCTGATATAAGACCTTTCTTTAAGAATGAATATGTAAGACCTTTCTTTAAAAATGGATATGTCAGACCTTTTTTTAAGAATAAAATAGATATGTGACTTACGTTCTTAAGCATTCCAAATCCCACATCTCTACTCTTTCCACCTAATATAATGACTTAAGAGACACAATTCATGGGGTGGCTTAATGCCACGTGGGTGGTTATCTATTTTCAACAATAAACCACCAGTTATCTTAATTAAGTGCTAATCTCCCACTAAAATTAATAATTACCCGATTATCCACATAATCAATAATTATCTCAAATTACTTAAAATACTACTCACTTTTAATACACTTTATATATCTTACTATCATGGTCATGTGGTTCCTTTTATGGTAATAGTCTATAAATACCGAGTATTTTAGATCGGGTAGTATTTTATTCCAAAATGTCAAACTTTGACGAAACTCATTTTCTTTGATTCGCTTACCCTTTTACCTTCATGGATTTATTTATCACTTGTTTGAAGTATCACAATACTTATAATCCCAAAATAATCTCATTCCCATACTTACATCGATTAACTTACGATAAAATTTTAACGTACAAAAAAATGCAGGATGTAACATGTACTTTCAAAGATTATCTCATTTCTGAGCTTACATCAATTGACTTATGACGTACTCTTATGTATGAAAACATGGGGCGTAACATCATTTCCCCCTTTGGAACATTCATCTTCGAATGTTGACTGATGCGCTTATCAGTCTCATAACTTATAGCTCTTACGAAAAATTTAGTATTGTCCTTGACATCTAGGCAACTATTCTGTGAATAAACCCAAAGCCCAGGGCATTCCCCCCTTTAGGCCTCTTTCTCGCACTACGACCTGGGGTCGGTATTCTTCCAATCTCGTTAGTATTTTACCTCTGTCGTGTAGCATGTACGACTATATCTCTGTATGTGCGCCTATACGACTCTTCTTTCCTTTTTCCTCTAGCTATTATCCAATCTCTAAGCCTCACTTTGTGAACATATACAGAACTATCACAAGTTGTCCCTCTAGGCATCTATAGGTGTATTGAAGTCCTTCACTTAGTACTTTGTTGAACTTACGACTATGGTTATAACCTCGATTATCTATCCTTATGAATTTACTACATCTAGGTAGGTCATACTATACCATAACACTAACTTCAGTTTATTATTACCGAGGTTTGCTACCCAACTCTAGGTTACCCTCTCGCCGCTTATCCTATATGTATAAATCTAAGTCCTTTAGTTCTTCCTCATTATTGTTCATCTTAAGAATGTCGGCCTAACCTCATCTCATACTTTGGAACTTTTATCTGCCTATTGTTGATTCACCTTAATGTTGATTTATAATCTACCACTGGTAACTTGAGACCTCTTACGTAATACATTGTCCTTAGGGCTCACATCTCATCAGGAAACATCCGAAGTTATTTTCCTGATCCACCTAAGGACGATACAATACTTCATTAACCGTATTTCATAGCATCCGAATGCAATTCATCTTATGGGGGTATTCTAATCCAGTGCAATTCATGAAATCCCTTTTTCTCTAAATCATTACTCAATTGAAGGCCTAATTGTCATTCACTAATAATTTATCAAAATTACACCCTTATTCTAGTACCAGGGAAACATTCCACCTTTTCCAAATTCCCCTAGTCTTAGACTCCTCCAATTTTATTCAGGTTATACACGGGTTTCCATAACTTACGGGAACCATCAGCTCTCTTGTTTGGATGGACTTAATCCTAAGGCCTTACATATTCTCTTCACCTTCTCATTCAACTTTTCTTATCCTTACTCATGTATACCTAAAACCTTTTTTCTCTACCATACTTTAGCTTACGACCTACATATATCTATTTATACTACTCGCAACCTTCCTTTAACTTGCTAGCAACATAGATTCCCTTATATTATTCTGGAACCTAAAGCGAGACATCACGTTGTCTCTAACTCTTCTTTTCTCTCTTGACTAGACCTCTCAGTACCTGGAAACCATAGGGTGGAAGATATTCCACTGACGACACGACTATCATTTGTGGATACTGAATCACAGCGCTTCTAACCCTCTATTTGAACTCCGGACTATTCACAACCTTCTGCACTTGAGTATGTCGTACCTTCTTCACCTTTACGTTACTTACCTTTAAATCTAGAATTGTATTTGTTTTTCTTTCATAATCACCCTTCCACAACTTGAAGCTCTACTATTATACTTGCACCTCTAGTGCATATACAATCTAGTGGGAGCTTCATACTTACTCCTTATGAGGCTGGTACTTTTTTGACTGGCTTTATCGTAGATTCGTTATAGAATATGGTTGTCGTACTATCTCTCTTGTACCTCTAATATAAAGAGTGATTTTGCAGTGGTTTGAATCACGATTTCTATATTTACCTGGGTCTAATATTAAGACTCCTGATTTACTTATCTATTGTAACTCTCGAGCTTCCTCTTCTCTCTTAGCCTTTGTGTAGGCTTAAGCTGTCTTCAAATTTGCGGATCAGGTTATTAGTTATTACCTTAGCCTTTCATGGACGTTGTGGAACATCCATGTTATAATCTTCTAACAATTCAAACCTTTGTATGTGACGTCGACCCAATCCTTTGTTTTAACTTATACCGAAGTCTCTTGTAACTGTAAGAATG
Source organism: Nicotiana paniculata (assembly GCA_005239505.1). Lineage (NCBI taxonomy): Eukaryota > Viridiplantae > Streptophyta > Magnoliopsida > Solanales > Solanaceae > Nicotiana > Nicotiana paniculata. The sequence continues at coordinate 7,386 of ML357762.1, read as the reverse complement.
TCAATATATGTGTTGTCTGGATATTACTCTGAAATCATAAGTGCGTTCATAAAGTAATTAACTCTGGTTCATAGATCGATTAATTCCTTTCATGCCTTCTCAACTTTCTTTAAAAGTAGGCAACTACTTTTCCTGGTCGTTCTGCCACTTGTTGCATGAATACTTGGCTTATCTTAGTGCCCACACCTATTGGAATTTCGTGCAACTCATATGATCTCAAATATTACATTTGATTTTACTACCCGTTCATTGGTCACGATAGGTGCCACTTTCTTATGGAGTGCATGCAAGGTTGTAGTGAGATTGTTGTTCCAAGATCATTTCTTGTTTAGGTCACTATGCTTATGTTGAAGCCTTCTTCCTTATTTCCTCAGCTAGTATTTTGTTGTAGGACGTAGGGAAGACCATCTGACTCATGTAAATATGGTAGCTTTTTACATCGTATACCCGACGAAAATTTTGATGTACTTACTTGCCTATAATTACCCTTAGTTACCTACCTCTGCGCCCTTGTGCTCGTAGGGTTACTTCTGAACTGAAATTTTGACTATCTCCCCAGTGGCACCCTCTTTTATTTTTGTAATACTTGTACGGTACCTTTAAATACCCATACTCCTACCTGAATATATCTCAAGGATTACAATGTCATATATGTGACACTAAATTTCCTGTGCTGGGTTTCACTACGTTTATCTTGCATGATCTGCTGATTTATCTGAGACATCTTATCTAGCCATAACTAGGCTCTTCCTGGATCAACTACTAACTACTCGTCAATCCATGCTCATATCTATATTCTGTGTAACCTCTCTTGGGTTATGTCTTTTGTATTAACTTGCCTTTGCACTATCTCCTAATGTATCAAGTGTCCATTCACACATATTTATAAATAACATCCTGGTCGGGAACCCTTACTGCCTCTCCCCAGCATCGTGCTTGGATAATGTTCTAGAGTCGTATCATATCTGTTGGATCTGAATAAGTGTTATCTTATTCCTTTTGCCTTTTTACTGCATTCTTTCTTTACTATTCCATAGCTACTTGAACTACATAACTCTGACTTAATATCGGATCACACCGTCTTCCCCCCTATAGGGAAGTACTAGCATTTAATGCTATGAAGATTTATCTATACATGTTTTACCTCTTCATCTTTAGCATCTCACGTCTTCACTCACTCTTACTCACCCTGCGGTAACCCTTCTCTACCAGGGATAATTGTGGGTAATATCCTTTCTCCGTTGTTTTACGCTTCTCCATTATAATATACTGGATTATAGCGCTTCATAAGTAGCATTTCAAGCATAATATACATGAATCACGCAAAATAAGAACTCCTGCTGATTTTACGAGAATGGAATCAACAACAATTATGAAAACCAACTTATTATACATAAAACCACACCATAAAAATATAAACTCCAATGCATTAATCGTTATTTTAATCAATAAATCGCTTTAAATTCAGGAAAAAAAGCTTGATTATACATATCCAGTATAAAATATTGGATAATATCCTTTCAGATGATAGACTCCAGCATATTATACATGAATATTGAAGTCCTTAACTTCAACGAACTGTTGGATATCAATCTACATATAAACATAATAAAAAGATTTGAACAAAAAAACATATATTATATATGATGCAAAAACTAAGGCTATGTCACGACCCAATCTTCCCTCCATGAGAGGTCGCGACGGCACCTAGTCTCTACGACTAGGTAAGCCTAACATTTGCGGAAGACAATGAAAATGAAAGCATAAATCTTAACAACTAATAGCAACAGGTAATTAAACAACTGATAGAAATGCCGCTCGGCTTATACAATAACCAATCTCGAAATATACACAGAATTTCCCCAAGACCCGGAACATCATAAGTCACAAGCTTCTAAGAATTTGTCTAACAATTCTATACATCAGTAACTAGAAGGAGTAAAGGAAGAACAACACAAAAGAGATAGAAGGGGACGTCGAGGTCTGCGAATGCGGGATGATGTACCTTGAAGTCTCCGGAGCAGTAGCGAGTATGCAACTAAAAGTTAGGCTGGTAGGAGGTACCTGGATCTGCACACAAAAACATGTGCAAAAGAGTTGCATGAGTACATCACAATGGTACCCAGTAAGTGCCAAGCCTAACCTCGGTCGAGTAGCGACGAGGTCAGGTCAGACCCACTAGTAATTAATAAATAAGGCAAGAGAGTATACAATATAATAAGTGACTAGAATTTAACAAAAGGAATCACAACAAAATAACAGTACAACACACATGGGTAAACATCAGAGGATCTCCCGAGATACCGTCTCGTAGTCCCAAAATAAATGTGCAGGGAGAACTTTTGAGGTACCGCCTCTTAGTCTCAAAAGTAAATGTACAAGGAGAACTCCTGAGGTAACGCCTCGTAGTCTCAAAAGTAAATGTGCAGTGGGATCTCCCGGGATACCGTCCCGTGGTCCCAAAGTAAATATGCAGGGGGATCTTCCGGGATACCGTCCCGTAGTCCCAAAGTAAATACGCAACTCAAACAATGGAGATAACGGTTACAGCAAGAAAACCCTTAGTTTAGACTAAGTACAAGTCATGAAAAGGAGCAACAATCTTCTAAGCATGTTTCACAGAGTTCAGATAAACAATTATGACACATGGACATGTTATTCTAGGATAACATGATAACTACACATTCTAGTATAACTCAATTAAGATGAAACAGGTTATTACTCCGTAAAAATCAATTTTTACAACAAATAGCCCGTGTACACACTCAGCACCTTGTGTACACGGTGCTCACATATCATAACAGTACCAATTCCTAAGGGGATTTACCCCCCACAAGGTTAGGCAAGCCACTTACCTCGAACCAAGCTCAATCAATCGGTAACAATGCCTTTTCCACGAATATCCGACTCCGAACGGCCCAAGTCTATCCAAAACCAATTACATACCATAAATATGACTATAATAAACTAATCTAATTAATGAAATCAAAGCTAAAGTAAGAAATTAGAAAATGGCCCAAAAAATTCGACCTGGGCCCACGTCTCGGAATCGGGTAAAAGTCACCAAATATGAACACCCATTCACTCTTGATTCCAACCATACAAAAATTACTTGAATTGAACCTCAAATCGCCTTTCAAAACTAAAAAATTTAGTCTAGGAAGTTTCTACCATTTTTTCCCAAATTTCCAGTTCAAATCCCTAATTAGATGATGAAAATAGTAATAGATTCATGAAATATAGTCCTATACGGATTAGATCACTTACCCCTAACTATTTCCTTTAAGAACCCTTGAAAAATCGCCTCACCTCGAGCTCTCAAAGTCGCAAAATGGATAATGAATTCAAACCCTCGAACTTAACCTTTTCTGCCCGGCGATTACGCATCTGCGGACCACCAATCGCACACGCGATGCTCCAGGTGTGTAGATGAATTAAGTCCTTAGATCCGCTTCTATGAGAAATGGACCACACTTTCACGCCCGCTCCTGTGGATATCTTTCCGCTTCTGCAATCCTCAAGCTCCAGGCCCTTCAGCTTCTGCGCTCCATCTTCCGCAGAAGTGACTTCGCTTCTATGGGCCAATCTCACACTTGCGCCACAGACCCGGCTTCAAAAAACCGCACTTGCGCTCTTCCTTCCACACGTGCGAGTCCCACACTTACGGCCTCCTTACCGCAGGTGCGAAACACCAGAAAGCAGAAAATCTTCAGCAACTAGCCTAAATCCAAATTCAATCTATTAAGCATCTGAAACACACTCGAAGCCCGCGGGACCTCAACCACACCATACGAACTTAGTCGAGCCCTCAAATCACATCAAACAATGCTAAAAACACGAATCCCCTCCAATTCGAACTTAAAGAACTTGAAACTCCAAACATCGACAACTGATGCCGAAATCTATCAAACCACGTCCGATTGACCTCAAATTTTTCACACAAGTCATATTCAACATTATGTACATACTCCAACTTCTGGAATCGAAATCCGACCCTGATATTAAAAAGTCCACTTCCCGCCAAAATCTCCAAAAATTAGACTTTCGCCCTTTCAAGCCTAAAACAGCTACAGACCTCCAATTCACAGTTCGGATATGCACCTAAAGTCCAGAATAACCCAACGGAGCTAACAAAACCGATGAAAATCTATTATGTAGTCGTCTTCACAAGCTCAAACTACGGTCGAAGTCCTAGAACTTAAGCTTCCGTTTTAGGGACTAAGTGTCCTAAAATACTCCGAAAACAAAATCAAAACCTCCCGGCAAGTCACATGAGCAGAAAAAGATATGGGGAAGCAATAAATAGGGGATCGGGGCTATTACTCTCAAATGACCGGTCGGGTCGTTACATCCTCCCCCTCTTAAAACAATTGTGCATCCTCGAACGAGCATACAGACATACCTGAAGTGGTGAAAAGATGAAGATAATGGTAGCACATATCATGTTCGATCTCCTAAGTCGCCTCCTCGACTGGCTGACCCCGCTACTGAACCTTCACGAAAACAATGTCTTTTGACCTCAGATTTCGAACATGCCTATCCAAAATGGCCACCGACTCCTCAACATAAGATAAATCCTTGTCCAACTGGACTGAGCTGAAATCCAACACATGAGACGGATCACAGATATACTTTCGAAACATAGAAACATGGAATACTGGATGAACCCCTGCAAGACTGGGAGGCAAGGCAAGCTCATAAGCAACCTTCCCACCACGTCACAGCACCTCAAATGGGCAAATAAACCTTGGGCTCAGCTTGCCCTTCTTTCCAAACCTCATAACACCATTATGGGTGGCACCCGGAGCAAAACCCCATCTCCAACCATGAATTCCACATCGCGAACCTTCTAATCCACATAACTCTTCTGTCTGGGCTAGGCTACGCGAAGTCGATCCTGAATCACCATAACCTTCTCCAAGGCATCCTGAACCAAGTCTTTACCCAATAATCTAGTCTCGCCCGGCTCGAACCAACCCCTTGGAGACCGATACCGCCTACCATACAGATCCTCACATGGTTCAATCTGGATGCTCGAATTATAATTGTTGTTGTAGCAAAAATCCTCAAGTGACAAGATTTGGTCCCACGAACCTCCAAACTCCATCACACACGCACAGAGCATATCCTCTAATATTTGAATAGTACGCCCGGACTGCCCGTCCGTCTAAGGGTGAAATGTTGTGCTCAGCTCCACTCAAGTACCCAACTCATGTTGTACGGCTCTCCAGATTTGTGATGTAAACTGCGTACCCCGATCAGATATTATAGATAACAGTACGCCATGAAGCCTAATGATCTCGCGGATATAAACTCCAACTAACTGCTCGGAATAATAAGTAGTCATCACAGTAATGAAATTAGCTGACTTGGTCAGCCTATCAATAATCACCCGAGCAACATCAAACTTTCGCTGAGTTCGTGGAAGACCAACAAAGAAATCCATAGTGATCCGCTCTCATTTCCTCTCCGGAATCCCTAACTTCTGAAGAAACCCAACTGGTCGTTGATGCTACATACTCCACTATGTCCTTCTTCATTCTCCTCCATCAGTAATGCTACCTCAAGTCCTGATACATCTTTGCGGCACCTGGATTAATGGAGTACCGCGAGCTGTGAGCCTCCTGGAGAATCAACTCAAGAAAACCATCCACATTGAGCACACATAGCCTGCCCTGCATCCTCAATGCACCATTATCCCCAATAGTGACCTCCTTAGAATCAGCGTGCTGGACCGCTTCCTTAAGGAAAAGCATATGGGGGTCATCATACTAACGTATCCCTTATACGATCATAAAGAGAAGACCGGGAGACCACACAAGCCAATACTTGACTCAACTTAGAAATATCCAATCTCACAAACTGGCTGGCTAAGGCCTGAACATCCAACGCCATGTGCCTCCCTACTGCTGGTAGATATGCTAAACTCCCCAAACTCTCCGCCCGTCGACTCAAAGCATCGGACACCACATTGGCCTTCCCCAGATGGTACAAAATGGTGATATCATAGTCCTTAATCATCTCCAACAACCTCCACTGATGCAAATTGAGATTTTTTTCTTGAACAGATGCTGCAAACTTCGATGATCGGTGTAAATCTCAATTAAGATGAAATAGGTTATTACTAGGTAAATATCAGGTTTTACAACAAATAACTCATGTAAGCACTCGTCACCTAGGGTACACGATGCTCACATATCATAACAATACCAAATCCTAAGGGGATTTTCCCCACAAAAGGTTAGGCAAGCGACTTACCTCAAACCAAGCTCAATCAATCAGTATCAATGCCTTTTCCACAAATATCCGACTCTGGATAGTCCAAATCTATCCAAAATCAATTACATACCATAAATATAATATAATATTTTAATCTAATTAATAAAATCAAAGCTAATGCAAGAAATTAGAAAATCACCCCAAAAAGTCGACCCAAAAAGTCGACCCGGACCCACGTCTCGAAATCGAGTAAAAGTCACCAAATACGAACATACATTCACTCATGAGTCCAACCGTACAAGAAATACTCGAATCAGACCTCAAATCGTCTTTCAAAACTCAAAAATTTAGTCTAGGAAGTTTCTACCATTTTCTCCCAAAATTCCAGTTCAAATCCCTAATTAGATGATGAAAATACTAATAGATTCATGAAATATAGTCCCATGCGGGTTAGAATCCCTTACCCCAACGATTTCTTTAAAGAACCCTCAAAAAATCGCCTCACCCCGAGCTCTCAAAGTCCCAAAATGGATAATGAATTCAATCTCTCGAACTTAGCCTTTTCTGTCCAGCGATTTCGCATATGCGAACCACCAGTCGCACTTGCGCGCCTGCCCTTGCTGAATTTCCATCGCAGGTGCGGAGATGACTTAAGTCCTTAGATCCGCTTTTGCAAGCAATGGGTCGCAGATGCTCGCCCACTACTGCAGATATCTTTCTGTTCTACGATCCTCAAGCTCCAGGCCCTTCCTCTTCTGTGATCCATCTTCCGCAGAAGCGATGTCGCTTCTGCGGGCCAATCTTGCACCTGTGCCCATAGACACTGCTTGACCAAACCGCACATGCTCTCCTCCTTCCACACGTGCGAAACACCAGAAACCAGAAAATCTTCAACAGCTAGTCTGATCACGCTCAACTATGTCTAATAAAAGACTAAGCGGGCGTTGCAAATATNTTTCCCCCGTCGGTGAATTTACTTCTCGGATACTTTATATAGCTTGATTAGTTGTCTTTATCAATCATGAACACTCTATCTACCATAAATCTCTCTCAAGTAATTATGATAATTTACTAGACGAACTCTCTCAAGTTACGCTAGCTATTTTGTATTACAGTTCACTTTAGATTGCACCCGAGGTATCGTTATCTCTAATCCAACATCTAAAC